>JAZHYW010055548.1:0-15308 GCA_037355805.1 Ixodes ricinus | reverse complement strand
CAGGGGTCTCAAACACGCTGCCCGCGGGGCCGCGACTCTCTGGGACGCGGCCCACAGGCAAGCGGCTACAAGTCCCGGTTCCCATGTCTCGAGCGCTATAGAAATGGAATGCGCCATAGTGATCTCATCTCGTCGGTTACTTTTCGCTCGAAAAGTTGCTTTGCTTTTTTTAACGTATTCAGATAGTTTATACTTAGCTGTGTTCATTTGCCCTTTGTTTTGATTTATATTTTGCTTCCCAGCTTTTAGAAATGTACAATGATTCCGATACTAGGCTGCAAGCGCAAGCTATTCGCTGAAGGATGCATCTCGGCTGCGCGAACTTTCGATCAGGTGGAGCAACTGCCAAAGATAAAGCTACGAGCTCGGGATTTTCACCCTCAGAAAGATATCACCATTAAATCGTAACAATCGTCAGGAGCAGCAACAACTATCATATTAACTGATTGTTTCTTTAGAGACATGTTGAGCTTGGTTAATTCCTGCGTGAATTGAGCAACGGGAACGACAGTGTAGCTTGTTCTATTAAAATGCTGTA
Organism: Ixodes ricinus; assembly: GCA_037355805.1. Taxonomy (NCBI): domain Eukaryota; kingdom Metazoa; phylum Arthropoda; class Arachnida; order Ixodida; family Ixodidae; genus Ixodes; species Ixodes ricinus. The sequence goes on along the minus strand of JAZHYW010055548.1, from coordinate 14,770 downwards.
CTTGTTCTATTAACAATGTACCTTTATTAAAAATGCCAGAACGTTGGAGGCGGTAACATTTTAATTCTTATCACATCAGGTCAGGGCCCGAAGTGTAGTCTATAAACAAATCGAACCTAAAGATGTCGCTGGCAAGACTGTGAGTTTACAAAAAGCATAAAGCACAAAATCCCCCCCCCCCCCCCGTCTTACGTTGGCCCTCGACCTTTCTGGTGGGGGATATCTGGCCCCCACACTCAAATCAGTTTGAGACCACTGTCCTATATGAACTTGAGTTGTGGGAGGACTTGGTACGATAAGAAGCTTTAGAAAACTCAAGATAATTGTTCTATTTTCGTGCTTACAATAACAAAAAAAAATGAAAACAGTAGTATCAGTTATTATGCACGACAAAAGTGTCTGAAACAAATATTTTTATCAGAGCTCAAAAGATGGCACCGCCACCTTCCCCGATCCGTACGCACAATCGACGCTTAGGCGATTAAGCAAACTCAGTTCAATTGACCACATACTGCTCAAAACAAACCTTTCATAGGGGCGTGACTCAAAACCAATACATGGAATATTATTTCGCTCCCCCCCCCCCTAAAAAAAAAAAAACAACGTTAAAAATCGGCCCAGGAGTTTAAACGTCTAAAAACATTAGATGTAGGAAGCCTAGATATTAGAATTACCACGACAGAAGTGTGCCAAGAATCGGCTATTTCTGACATATTTGTGACGGCAACTTCCAGTCCTCGAGACGTCTTAAGCTGCCTGCTGCAGAGACGACGAACGCGTACGGAATGATTGAAGTATGCCGTCTGCTGCAGTTGTTTGAGTCTTCTGCATTATAATATCATTTTTATATTGTATTTATGGGAACATGGTATTTCTAAAGAAACTCACCAGGTTTGTAAAAACGAATTGCACTTGCGTGCGGTACGGGATACTGTTTGACAAAGATCATCACAAGTATATGAAGATCTGCTAAAATATACAGCAAGAGATGCACATCTGTCAAGAACATGGTATCAAAACAGCGTCAGGCCCTCTTTCTTTTATTTTGAAGCTGACATGCATTGTAATGAAGGAGCAATTATTGTGACTCTAACATTATCGGTTGAAGACCCCAAACTTCGTTTGTCATGTTCGTAATATGAGTGTGTGTTTCGTACCTGGTTGTGACCATATCACACTGAGAAATAATCCTTTAGGTTTTCCCGTCTTATACTTCGTTTCAGCTTCGGTCCAGACGCAGCCAAAGCTACAAGCGCGAGCTCCTGGCTTACAGCATCCCTGCCAAGCACGCGCGCTCGTGCAGTGCAAGCATTTTTCTGAGCCACATGCTCGCGCTTGTAGCATCGGCTGCGTCTGGACCGAAACTGAAACGAAGTATAGTAAGCCACAATTACAAAAAAGCTGGATAAAAACATCAGGTAAGTTATATGTATGTTACGGACAGTTCATTTGATCACACAAATGTGCACTGAAGCACTTCCTGTGCCCTCAGAACTCCTTGAAACGTGTACTAACCTGCACGTCGACTCGTTGATACAGTGCAGGTCGTCATTGCACGTGAATTGGCTTTACAGAGCTTTCAACCTTCTCAAACATTGCGGAAGCCTCCACGGGCAGGCGTTTACGTGCTAGCGCACCTCGGGCTTCGATCAAACCTCTGCACGAACGGCATGGGTAACCTTCGCTTCCAAAATCCCGCAGAAAGTTGACTCCGAGAAAAAAGGTTTCGTCGCTCGTCACCTAAACGTAATCGACCCTTCCAGAAAATCCCAGGAGACCTCGCAGCGAAGAGAATTGTGGGACTGTTACGATGTACGCTTGTGTCGCCTCGAACGCATCACATATTTTGGTGGCAATGCAGTTCATTCCATCTTACCATTCGAAGCCCAAAGCGAAAAAATAAATGAAGCCAACACAAAACTAGTTTGTCACATACTCTCGTTTTGCTTCCCTTCTGGCTTCTCTGTATTCGAAGACCACAAAATGTCAAACCAACGTCAATTTCGTACACGCCTCCTGGTTAACCTCACGTGCCGTACATCGGTACATCGAACTCCGTCAAGAATATGGAGAGGACACCACAATTTCCGGGTGCTTGGGCGTTTGTGAGCAGACTGTTTATATTACAGGCTTGAAGAAACACCATCCGAGGAACCCACGAACCAACTAAAAAGAAGTGTACATTTTGGGGGTATGTAACACGTGCCAGTTGAGGACTGAGGATTGACACCTTTTGATGTGGACCTAGATCAGGGATCAAGATCCTTAATCCGACACTTTGCCTAAAATTTCCTAAAAGTCATAAAACATTTTTTTCTTTTACAGCACGCAATAAACCGCTCATCGTGACAGGTTTTAAGCAAGGCATGAAACATAGCACTTTAATTCTCACCAGCATCGTCATGCACGACGCCGTGTGTCTGTATGGTATATGCCCCAGGAGTTTCGCGTAATCTTAAGCGTGTTGGACACGAAACGTTTTTGCTTACCTTATTGCCAGGATTCTAGAATCTACAACAGCCTTTCCATGTCTACGTCTGAAGCATGTCCACGTGAATATCAATAACTCGATTGCCGCAGTAAGCCGACGATGTCACAATCGCAATATCTCCAATTGTCATCCATGATACACGCTTGCTTTTGCTGGGCACGACCGGCGCAATCGTTCATTGTTGGCTTTGTCACAATGGTGATATTACTATTCGTCCCTCGAAAACGCACCGCTTACTATTTGCCGAGCACGACCGAGAGCGGCACAATTCTTCGCATTCAAATTGAACCACGTCCAACAATTAGGCATAGCGTAGATTCGCTTTGGCCAGCTTGAGCACTCATGGCCACAACGCACAGTCGAAGAAACCACGCCTACTGATGCACGCACTCGCTCTCCCATTCAGGAAATAATTAGAAAGGCATAAACTAATTTTTGTTCAGCGTCGTGGAATATCTCCCGTGATAATGGCCAGGTTTCCAATGGGCTCTCAGCCTGGGCGACGTAACCTTCAGCACGTGAGGCCGAATAAGATGAACAACTCTACTCATTTTGGCCTCGTATGATCTAGGCGCACACATCGATCTATCGCGCGTCATCATCGGGTGGCCAAACTGCGGCTCGCGAGCCGCTTGTGGCTCTCTGCGGGTCCCGGTATGGCGCCCGGCTCCCTGATAAGCGTGCCCTCCTTTCCCTCCTTTGTCGCCAGAAAGAAAATAGTTCTAGAATATAAATGAAAAAAAACTTACAGTCTTGGTAGTTTCTACTACGACGAAGGCCCAACGCACATACAGCTCGACTGCCTTTTGACAGATAGATATGTCCAGTGACTTCCGTGTATTACGTGCGTTTTCACCATGTATAGCGAACACGACCTATTGAGCAAAAAGAACGGATGCAACTCGAGACAGCGGGAGGGGAGAGCCGGGCGGCGAGTCACGGAGAAGCATGGGACGCCTAAAAGACAAAGACTGGGCGCGGTCGGAGACCAGGAAGACGCTTCCAAGGGTTACCCCAGGAATTAATATTAGGGGGGGGGGTGTCTAATTTTTAGGGGGGGGGGGGGCGGTTAGGCAGACGGAGTGGCGGCATTGAGAATAGAGGAATAATTGCGAATTACGAGGGTACTTTCAGAAAACACGGGGAGGGGGTGCACGCCCCCCCCCCCACCCTAGGTGGTGTGGTGGGAAATCACTGGACGCTTCTCGTAACACCAACCAGTTGTAACCTAATAAGTTAAATAAATATATCCTTTCATTATCCCAAAATTCCCGGTACATCACAATGGCGACGAGGATGGGATTGAAGGATGCGAAGGAAATAAGGAGAGAGACCGAACCTCAACAAGATGAAAAATCGCTTGGCGCAAGGGCGGAAATACAAGACGTCACTTCCGAAAAAGACATGCGAAGGAAATGAAAAATCTCGCACAAGCAGGACCCTATGTCACCATTGCAGCAAAACCAATTACGACCCTGAAAACTGCTTTGAAAGGAACAAGACTTGTATAAATGCGCGGAAGAACAGGACACTTCCAAATGGTCTGCCGTGACAGGCAACAAGATCAACAAGATTCAAGAAGGAAGGATAAACTAAACTTCACCAACCATGTCACTACAAAGAACTCCGGGACACGAAACTCCGTTTTATTTCATCGAGTCAAGCTACCCGAAACCCATTTACAGTAATTTTCGAGGTTTGCAACAAATATCTTCAGATGGAGATCGACACAGGCTCACACGTGACTGTGATCAACCTGGAGCCGTTCCAAGAAATTCTTCCAGACATCCAATTGAAACCTTCGTGAATAACGCCGAAGCCGTACACCGGCAAGCCCATCGTTTTAGAGGGGAATGGTTTAAGTGAAGATGCGGTATGACGTTCAAATCAATGCGTCGTGAAATACAAGTGGTGAATAATGGGGTACCTCCCACACTGGGAAGGGCATGGATTCAGGATATTTTAAGTGAACTGAAAGGAAGCACACAAAGTGCGTGCACAAAACTTAACTCTTGCAAGTGTGATACAAAAACACGATTCCATCTTTGAAGGGCCGGGAGAGGTAAAGGACTACGCCGTAAAACTCTGCGCAAATGAAGATGCATAACCAAAGTTTCTCAGACCAAGCCGCAGTTCCATACGCCCTCCGACAAAAGATCGAAGAGGAACTGGATCGTCTTCAGAAAGAGCACATAATCACTCCTGTGATGAGGAGTAAGTGGGCGACTCCAATCGTTCCAATGATGAAGGCAAATGGACAAGTGCGCACCTGCGGAAATTACAAGGTTACACTCAACCCAGCTTTGAAGCCAGATAGGTGCCCACTACCGAAGACTGAAGATCTCTTTGTGAAGATTGCCCATAAGGAGAAGTTCACCAAGCTGGACTGCACACAAGCTCTACTTCCAGATCTTATAAGCGAAAGCATCAAGATCTCATTGTGATCAACACACACAAAGGGCTCTATCAGGTGAACAGCGTGCCATTTGGAATAACCCCAGCATCAGCTATCATCCAACGCGTTATCGAAGAACTCGCTGGGAACTTGCCGCACACAGGTGCATTTCAGGATGGCATCGTAGCTACTGGTAGGAACGATCAACATCACGTGCGGAACCTGGACATCGTAGTGCAAAAACTGAAGGAAATTGGCCTTCGCTTGGAAAATGAAAAATGCTGCTTTATGCAGGACCCCATCGAATACCCAGGACATGTCGTAGACAAACAAGGGATCACTCAAATCCTAAGAAGGCGGATGCGATCCTACAAATGAAGACGCCGAAAGACCAAAAAGAGCTCAGAGCATTTCTTTGGTGTACCAAACAATTACGGAAAGCTCATCAGCAACACAGACGACATCCTACATCCGCTACATGAACTACTGCGAATAGATAAACAAGCGAAGCAGCACGCCTCACGCAACTTTAAAGAACGACACCTACATCAGAACGACCAGGTCTGGGCAAGAGACTGCAGCAACGGAAAGAAAAGGTCGAAATGCGTCGTCGTCCATGTTCTAGGAAACCGAACAAATGAGATTCGCACAAACGACGGAAATACTTCGGAACGGCACATTGGACAGCTGGGACATCTACCCAAGGAGGAAGGGAGAATATCAACGAATCAAGACGAGAGACTCAGGCGCGTAAACAGACCCAGAAAAATCGCAAGGGTTCAGGCGAGCTGGCGAATATTAACCATATTGAATTAACCTGAGACTTTACCCCAGTCTCAGGATAATTCAACGTGGTTAACATCCAGAAAGCATCAGTCAGCGAAACGGCTCACCGTCTCCGATTTCCAGTGACGATATTCCCACCAAGATTCAAGACAGTCAGAACGATCCTGCAACACCGGAGGTAGGCACTCCAAACTCGCCTGTCACACCGTTTAATGGCACTCGTGACCAAGACACGGAGAGCAGTCGTCCTCAGAAGATCAACACGGACGCGCCAGCCACGGCGCGGCTGGGCATGCAAAAACGTACAGATTTTGTATTTTTTTCTCGTTTTATGGGGGGAGATGTTGTCATGAATGACAATTGATGAGGCGATGGTAACTGAAGGAGCTAGGCGTTTAATGGAGCGAACTTGTGCCCAAAACAAAAAAAAACAAAAAAATGAAAGACGTTTACAACACCATGTAACGCCGAATTGGAGCGCAGCTCTTGAGGAGGAGGAGGGAAGGGTACTGAGGGGAGGGTATAGCCCTCCTCACTCCTCCTCACCTCCTCATCCGCCCTGCTACTCCTCCTCCTCTCCTCCCTCCTTGGCAAAGTCTCGAACAAAGCGCCTGTAGTAGGCACAGAGACCGAGAAATCTTGTCACGGCCTTCTTGTCAGACGGCGGAGTAAGTGCAGATACTGCGCGGGTCTTCTCGGGGTTAGGGAGAACACCTTTGTTGTTCACGACGTGGCTAAGGAACTTTAGTTCCCCATAGGCGAACCGACACTTTGTTGGCTTGAATGACAGGCCGGCGGTCTTGATGGCTTGAAGCACGGCTCGAAGTCGTCTCAGGTAATCGTCGAAATCTCGTGAGAATACCAGGACATCATTCAGGTAGACGAGGCAGCTCTGCCATTTCAGACCTGCCAGCACGGTGTCCATGACACGCTGGAAGGTGGCTGGTGCTGTACAAAGCCCGAAAGGCATCACTTTGAACTCGTACAGTCCGTCGGGAGTGACGAAAGCAGTTTTCTCGCGCTCCCGTTCGTCGACTTCAATCTGCCAGTAGGCACTCTTCAGCTCCATCGCCGAAAAAATATCGGGAGTGGCGCAGTCGGTCTAGCGTATCGTCGACACGGGGGAGCGGATGCACGTCCTTCTTAGTCACAGCGTTCAGTCGACGAAAGTCTACGCAGAACCTCAGGGTTCCGTCTTTCTTCTTCACAAGGACGACTGGGGACGCCCACGGACTTCTTGAGGGTTGAATGATGTTGTCGTTGAGCATTTCCTGGACTTGATTTTGAACCGCCTTCCTTTCCTTTAAGGAGACCTCTGTACGGCGACTGGTGCACAGGAGCGTGTCGTCGTAAGTAACAATGCAATGATTCGCCATTGATGTTTGGCGAACTTTCGATGACTTGGCAAAACAGTCACTGTATTCGGCGAGGAGATCAACTATTTGCCGGTGCTTAGGAGCTGGGAGCTCACGGTCGATGTCGAGCTGCGGCGGCGACTACTGGGACGACGAGGTTTCCTCAGCGATTGCGGTGACCACGGCTGGCGCCTGAAGCTCCTCGACGTGGCCCACGGTGGTACCTTTCGTTAGGTGCTGCGGCTCCTTTCGAAAGTTTGTCACGCGAACAGTTGTACGTCCTTCTTGGAGATCCGTTACGCCTCGTGCGACACCAATGCCTTTTTCAAGGGGGCAGTTGGACGCTGCCTTCCAGGAGAGGTTCACCGTGCATGGCTGTGTCGGTTATGACGGTTACAAAAACACTCAACCGCGGCGGCAGGTTCCATGGTTAACAATAACTCGGATCGCAATTGACGTCGTGTTGGTCTCCAGCGGCGGCAGAACAGGCTTTCGCAGCGTCAACTGGTTTGCTCCGAGGTCGATTACGGCGCCATACCCGCAAAGAAAGTCCATTCCGAGGATAACGTCCCTCGAACAGTCTTGCAGAACGACGAACTTGATAGGGCACGTCTCACCGTGAATCTTGACGCGAGCAGTGCATCTCCCGACTGCATGGTGTGATGAGGTGCCCAACGGCGGTTCGTATTTCAGGACCTTTCCGCGACGTTGTCACGTTTCGCAGGCGGCGAGACAGCCTCCCACTCAAGACTGAGTAGTTGCTCCGGTGTCCACGAGTGCTAATGCGTCGTGGCCGTCGATAATAACGTTTAGGTTGTTCGACACCGAAGCAGGAGCGTTGTTGCGATGCGCAGCGTCGGGAGAGTGGGAGTGCTACGGCGTTCTTGGAGGCTCTTCACTTCGGTCGCCTTCGGCAACGCCACCTCCAGGCGTTGCCGCACTTAGTTTTCCCGGCAACGCAGGGGAGACAGGCTCTCTCGGCGGGGCCGTGGCGCTGGAGACGCTGAACGTCTGGGCGACGGTGAGCGGGATTCGCGGCGGAGAGGCGATGCTGAGGATGGCGAACGTCGAAGGTACTCCTCGATGTCGTGAGGACGTTCGCCGTTCCTCGGCCGTGGGTCGTTCGGGTGGAACCCACGCAGCCCAAGTCGGCGGCAGGGGCATCCACGATAGATGTGGTTGACTTCCCGCAGTGGTTGCAGAGCGGGAGTCGGTCGGCCGTTCACCACACGTCGGTCTTCCTTGTCAAGGGTCTCCGGGCGGACGTACTGGGCTTGTTCCTCCTGACGCTGAGGATACCACGACGTTTGGGCGTCTCTTCGAGGGGCGCCGGGGCCCGGCGGGGAGCTCGCGGCGGTCGTCGGGCCACGACGGCGTAGCTCAACGTGGGTTCTTCTGGCGTCGTCATGTTCATGGGAATTTCAGGTAAGACCGCCCGTTTGACTTTCTCGCGCCCAACCTCGGCGATTGAGAGTGTCGCTGGACGACTCGAGGCTGGCAGCAACCCGCTGAGTTCTTCCTGGACGACGTCCCGGATAATTTCTGCGGATATCCGGGGTTACAGGGGAGGTTTCGCCGCTAAACAGGGTGGATGCTGCGACGCCTGGATGTCGTTGGTAGTGGAAAGCGCGCGCTTGGAGGGCGCCCTCGATGTTGGTCGCCTCCGTGACGATGCTTCGACTGTGATCGGCGGGTTGCGGTCGAGGCCACCGAAGATGTCATCCCTTACACCTCGCATCAGGATCCTCAACTTCTTTTCGTCGGTGGCCTGATGGTCGGCGCGAGCAACCAGATGTAAAACATCCTCGACGAAAGTGGTGATGGTCTCGTTTGTACCCTGGGTCCTCATTCGAAGAAGGTCCTCGGCCCGCTCCCGTCGATACTGGTTGCGGAAAGCCCGTCTCAGCTCATCCTTGCAGGCGGTCCACGAGATCAACAAAGTCTCGAGATAATCGAACCAGTGCCTGGCCGTTCCTTCGAGCGCGAAGTAAAGATTCTGCAGGTGCTGTTCGTCCGTCCATCGGCTGTGCTGGGCCACACGCTCGTACTGCTGTAGCCAGTCCTCGATGTCTTTATAAGGCTCACCGTGGGAGGACGCGGGCGTACGGGCAGCGACGGGTAGTACAACGACGGGCGGAGTGGTCATCGTCGTGGTCTTCTGTGTCTGAGGCAGGGGTCTGAGTTTCGGAGGTTGGTCTTTGGTACGGCGGCTTGCCTGGGCGTCGGCATCTTCTGCGAAGGGTAGCCTTCCGGGACTGAGCACTTTACTTGGCCGGGATGTCTTCGTAGGTTTACGCTCCACTGGCATAGACAGCGACACCCCGCACCTCCACCAAAATGTCACGAATGAGAATTGATGAGGCGATGGTAACTGGAGGAACTAAACGTTTAATTGGGCGAACTTGTGTCGAAAACAAAACAAAAAAAAGGAACAGAAGATAACATAAGAGCGTCGCGGGTGTCGATGACGGCGTAACAGCAGGATCGTGTACGCTGGGGCGAGACTGATTTCGGCTTGCCACGCCTTTTCTAGCCGCGTAGGTTTCCGGGACATTCGGCCTAGAAAGTTCGGCGCGTAGAACATTCGGGCCGCAAACAAGCAAGAGAATTCTCGAATTTACCAGAAAACCAAATTCCAGTAATAAATAATAGACGCGTCACTCCCAAGAATTGAACCGTGGCTTTTCGCGCGGGGAGTCAGGCACAATAACCGTTAGGCCACGCGCGCGCTGCCCCTGGCCAGCTGCGCGCGGCAGTATTGTCGTGTGTTGCGTGCGTGTTTGCCGTGTATAGCGAACACGCCCCTTGAGCCAAAAACAACGGCGGATGTAAGCCGAGACACCGGTATTGGAGAGCGAGGCGGCAAGCCGAAGCCGCAGAGGGGGGGGGGTTGCAGACTTGAAAAGACGCTTCTCACACACACCAGCCTATTGTAACCTAATCAGGTAAATAAATATATACTTGCACTATCCCAAGCTAACCAATACATTACAGTGACCGTTTTTTTTTCTTTTTTTTTTTTTTACAAAGTATTTTGAACTGTATAGGTACAGCGGGCTTTAGGAGAAGTGGCTGGCTCCCGCACCATGCATTCATTTTTGCTACTGGTTGAAGAAACGCTCTGCTACCTGGCGTTATTTTTGTAGCAGTTGTGGTCGTCAATTATATTTTTCTTCCTTGTAAAGGACTGTTCCCTCCATATCATTTCATCCTAACAGTAGCCTCCCCCACACACATTTTTTCCCTCTTGCTTCTCTCTGAACACTTGTAGTTTTCTGGGCGGCTCTAACACCCCGCTGTCACTCTGGAAACCCCACATAGAGATCTTCCTTGGGATGCGAGTGGGTCGATGAGGTCAGTCGTGCCGTCGTCTTCGTTATCTCTTATAAACCCGAAACTTGTCACCAACACCGTGTCCATCCGGGAACAAACCAGTTTCTCACTCAAAAATGAAGCACGCCCTTCAGTTAAACATAGAAAAGTAATAAAAAGAAAATTCTCCACGGCCACAGCGGCACAGTGCTGAAACATCTCCTCGGGCAGGCTGGCGCCTCTCGAGCAAGTAATACCTTTTAGTTTAGCTCAGACTGAACGAAAACCTAAGTGAGTACTATAGTAGCTGATTACAAAAAAAAGAAACAATCCCATTCTTATTATCCTTACTGGTAAAAAAACAGAAAACGAAGCGTTTCAAAAATACAATTATAGTAATTTATTACAAGTAATTACTCGCTTGCTGTAGACGCACAGATTTATTATATCGTACGTTAGCTGGTGCACCGTGCGCTATTGCAAATTGTAGCATACAGCCTCCAGCGGAAAAAATTGACTTCCCGGCAATGCGCATTTCTACAGGCAAAAAGCGGGTAGCTTTTCTCTCTCCTTGATTATAATACCCAACATTGCAAATAATTATAACGCAGTAAATAGCTTGGAACAATTTTCAATCACGTAAATCAAATTATTATTCAAAGGCACGATGTTTTTTTTTTTTTAATTGGCGAGAAACTGGCGAGTGCCAAAACAGCTTCATGCGATGCATTTATATCCACCGTCCGGCACCGTATTAGCCCGAACACGGCGTCTCCGCTTTTCTGCATGGGGATCTACGTGCCCCGAACAAACGAAGGACATCTCGGAAAACCAGGAGAGACGTCGAGAACTACGCGGTAACACTGGATCAGTGACTTCCTGCATGCATGTAGACGTTCAAAACAAGTGAAGGCCAAGTATTCTAATCCTGATTTTCAATAAATAAGTGTTGCTTTTACTCTCTGGTCGCTACTTGTGTGAAGATGCTTGTTCGGCGTTCAAACGATGACCCGCAGCACGCTCTCGAAAGCTTCTGAGTAACATGGCGAAGCCAGGAGAACTGGTGCCAGATGAGAGCTTCCTTGGCATAGAAAACGATAAAAAGAGACGCCATTTCGAAACTCACATACTTTATTCTTTACGTTTTGAATATTTACGCTTGTAAAGAGGTGGCACGCGCGACGAGGTAAGTTTTATATACTGGCAGGACTGGCATGTTAACAATGTATAAGCGTCGCCGAACAAGCTAGTGAACCTTGCACACACTATATATTCCTATCGATTGTTAGTTCTGCTTAGACTCGTCGCTTGCTATTACAAATCGAATGTGGAACAGGTGTGGGCCTTAACTATACCGAAGGTTAACTTCTCGTTCACTGATGAAGAAAAAATACTGTAACTAAATTAATTACACCTTTACAATGAGATTAAAGGTACATACTATTCGGTACGTCCGTATTAATAGAATTGATCCATGTTATTTTCCGGCGAAGAGACAAAATGAACGTGCGATTTCCCAAAGAAATGCACAAGAGCACCACAAAAGTAGACTGTTTTTTGTCGGCTTCTAAATTGCATCCGGACGCCGGGTAGACACTAGCGCCAGCTGGACCTTTAGCGGACATTCATAATCACTATGGCTACCGAGCAGCGAAAAATTCTAAATTTTAGAGTAAACGTATCTGCAGCGAAGTTGGGGAAGGGGGTGCAAATGTTTTTGCAAAGGTGGTGGAAACTGCTGATCCGATGCAAAAAGTACTGGCCTCGAGAGAGTGCGGCGTCACCTGACGGCTCCCTGGGAGGACGTAGGAATTTGGGATCATCTGACTGCGTTTTGTTGGTAGCAGAGCAGGTTGAGGTGTATCGTTCATAATTTATGTTTAGTTGGCTATTTTGAACGAGTGTCTAGGGTTAGCTTTAACCTTATCTATTTTGTCGCGCTGGTCGTCAAAATTAAACTCAAGCAACGCGCCAACAGTGGAATCGCGGCCTACGTATTTGAAGGACCAAGGAACCCAGCTTCGTGTTGTCGAACTGACCATGACCAAACTTGTGGTCGTGGCTTCGGGGGCTTCTCAAGTGACCGAACACGTAGATTCTGGCTGGAATAACATAATTTCCGGGGCGAGTTTCCTTTTTTTTTTCAGCCTGTACGAAACAGAGGGCAAACAGAAATCAATATCGAGGACGGTCGAGCACGCTTCGAACTCGGCATACCGACCGCCACTTTTTTTTCGCAAGCTCGCGCGGATTCGAGGCTGCCGTGGCCCAGGAAACCCTAATCGAACGTGGAAATTCACGCACGCGCAATATCACCATGGCCATTACCTTTGCTAGCGCGGAGCGCGAGTTCGTCTGCTTCTTTTGCAGGGGGTTGTAGTGACATCAGAACGGCCGGGCTCTGATTGGCTCTGATTGAAGGATAGCGAGTAGACCTCAAAGCAAGCTGCCTTGAGGTCTACCCCTACCCTTCATTTGAGAGCCAATCAGAGCTCGGCGTTCTGACGTCACCACAACCCCCTGCAAAAGTAGTCAGACGAACTCGCGCTCCGCTTAACTTTTCGGGCTCGATACTGACGTAACGTTCGGCAAGGGTAGCGTTGGTCCGGCATCACGAGACTTGCGTAGCTACCGAGACATGTTCTAGTTCAGTCTGTGTTGACGTTTGTACCACCATCTCTCTTGAATGTAGGGGGCATACTCAAAAAATAAAGTGTACGTACCAGATGATGCGAGGAAATCTATACCGTGTTTTGCTGTACGCCAAAGAAAGCAGGACATACAATCGGGGAATGTGTGACTGCGACGAGAGCGGCCGCCACCCCCACGCGCAGTCCAGAAATGACGAAGGGGCAATGAAAAGATGAGACTGGCCTTCTAACCGGGAAATCTAGGTCAAGGTTCAAGCCATTCATACAAAAAGGTCCACCTAAAAAAAAGAAAAATGTCGCGCGGACATTTTTTTATTTATTAAGACGCATTCAGCCGTTGGAGGAAGCGAGTGACGAGCACTTTGGTGGCTATTGACTGTTCAGTACGGTTGCTCAAATTGGTGGGATCGTTTCCGTTGCTGCCGGAATCCGTGGATCGAGCGGTCGTCACCGAGCATTGTAGTTTCAAGTACGTATTTTTTTTCTTTTTGCTGCTTGAAGTCGGGAGGCGCGCGAATGGCATGCAGCCGCATGCACCACGGTCTCCACAGTGAAGTTATCCGAGCGACGTTGGTGGCCATGAAACTTTCATAGGATTCCATCGTAACCTACAAAAAAGCTTACGATCATTTCGCTTCAAGAATTCGAATATTTTACTCGTGTTTAGTCTTCCGCACGCACGCACGTTTCGCGTAGTACTAAATAGAAAACTTAAAGTCATGCAGATACTAAACAGCCCCATGACAAGCGGGCGTCGTTTTGTTTGTTTTTGGTTTTCTTTTTTCTAGGGAGCACTTGACTTGTGGCTCGCGTTCGAACTAGGGCTGACATCAGGGCTCGTCCTTGTGGAGCGTAGAGGGGAATCCATCAACGCGAACTGCCCTGATCATCTGCGCTTGAGCCACCATAAAAATAGCACTAAAAGCGCGAGTAAAGGTTGGATATCAAACTTACGGTTAAAAGGGCCTATAGACCTTCGCAAAAATTGCCTTCTGCGCGCTGCCATCTTTGTCTGCTGGGCTGTGGAACACCTTCTGAGCATGCGCTGTTGATCAACTGTACGGTATGTCGGACGCTGCGGAGGCATACACGCTCAGTGACTCAGCATTTTTTGCCCGAGGTGATAAGCGATGCAAAGGTCTATAGTGCTCTCGACAAGATCGCATAAAGTGGACACTTACAAAAAAAAAAAGAAAACTAAGTTAAAAAAAACAAAAACATTGAAGAAAAAGCTCACAGCTATTTTTATTTCTTTTATTTTTTGCCTTTGCTCCTAAATCAGTAGTCGCCAAGCTTTGCCGCTTCAAGAATCCTCTCCCCCTTTCAATCAGACGGCGGTGACACACGCGCAGGTAGTAACGGCAATTCGCGTTGATGGGCTCCCCCTGTCTGCTCCACATGGATCGGTCCTGACGTCAGCACTAGTCGGAACGCAAGGCAGGCACTCATCAGAAGAAAAAAATAACGCCCGCGCGCTCGCTTGGGATTGTTTAGTGTCAGCATGACTGTCCTTAGCGAACTGTTTCTGCTGCTACGCGTTAAATCGCACAACCAAAGCCGAGCAACACGGAGGAAATACCTGGCCCCGTCACGTGATGCTTGACTTTACGTCTCGATCGAGTGATCGCAGCGCCCCAATCGGTCCCGCCCGGGGATAGATAATAGATAGAACCAAACATCCGTCTATAGTCATTGATAATTGAAGTAACGCAGGGAGAGGCGTGTTCCGTAATGCCTTCTTCGACGTTCTATCGGCTAATGCTACAGTCTCTTTGGTCAC
>JAZHYW010055547.1:0-18778 GCA_037355805.1 Ixodes ricinus | reverse complement strand
AAGTGGCTTATGAATACATTAAAAAGCATAGTGGGACATCAGAAATTTTGAAATTTGTTTTAATTAACCAGAAGTGTGAAATATCCTAGTTTGAATTACTGCAAGCCTACTGTATTGTTCAGATCAGTGGCATAGGCAGGGAGAAAAGTTCATTTAATTTATTTTCACCTTAAGGGCCCTGGTTAGGGCATTACCTAAGGGGAGCATTACATAAGTTAAAGATTTAACCCTCCCCTACCGCAAAAGAAACACTGGTGTTGCATTTGAGAGCTCTATCGCGATCCATTCAGTGCCGGATCCGCGAGCGCCGCTGCCAATTCCTCTGACACGGCTTCGGCTGCGGCTGCACCCGCCACCCCGGCCACCACCGCGAGCACCACCACGACGGGCAGCACGTCGACAACCTTGGGTGCCGCCGAGACTGCCACCACCACCACCACGACAGCGGTGGCAGCAAGCTTCCGCAACGACCACTCCGGCGGCAGGCAGCAGCGCGCAAGCAGTGCCGCCATCCAGCTGAGCGACTCAGAACATCCTCTCCGGAATTAAGGGTGAGGCGGGAGATCTCTGACTGGCGGGATTGCCAGGTTTGGGCCGTAAATAGCCAAGTTGGGCTACTTATTATTATGTTGGCTGAAAAATCTGGTGGGTGGCTCTGTGGCTATTATTGGGCAATATCATATCAGACTTCCAAAATGAGCCGTTTTGGACCGATGTAGGAAAAGTGAAAGGTTGATTCAAGAGACCAGGTAAACAAAGTATCCATTTCACAAGCTGGATATTGTATAAATATGCCCTCAATGGTTTGGGTCACGGAGTTTGTGTCTATGGTTTCCTTCGTGTTCTTGTTGTTCTTTAGAAAGCCGCAGTCTCTGGTAAATTCACCTTGTTTAAAATGCATCAATAGCTTGTACCCTTTTTTTTAACATTTTTATTTGTTTAGTTGTTTCTTTTAAGGGGGGGGGAGTGTAGAAGTGGGGGATTACCCAGTATCCGGGTTTTAGGTGAAGTTCTCATCGGGTACCCTCCTTGTGCACAATTAAATTCTTCACATGTCACTGGTTGAGGGGTTGGCACTTGCAGTTGGCAACATTGGAGGAATTGTTTTTCTCATAAGAAGATTCTGTTTTGAATGTAAACTTGCATCTGTGTCCGCACTAATGTTTAAAAAATATTGTATGAAGTTGTATGCTTTATGGCTATTATTGTAGATTGACATTTGGCCCTTTTTGGGCTACATCTCACCCGAAACTCGGCGGGTTAATCTGCGAGCACCTGGCAACCCTGTAATGGTTGAGGGGGGGGTGCTGTCGTCCCGTCTGTCTCACCTTGCGTTTGGGCGTCCCATGCAGTTCCACCGTCGGAGCAACCCATTGGAGACGCTGCCAAGGAGCCCTCAGTCAATGGTACCTTCTTTTTCTTTCATGCGCCTTGGCTTTCTCTTTTCGATATACGCCTCAGGTGTACGAATTGGAGAGTCGACGAAAATGGCGAAGCGTGCAAGGTTCTTTGTGGCGAAACGGTGGTGTTTGCTGAGCAGTCGCCACGCAAATAAATGTTGCTTGTTTAAAGAAGTGGCCATCGTAGTGGTGCTTCTTTGGCGTCATCTATAAGAAGACCTAATTGTAAAAAGACTTTTTGTAACAAAGTTTTCTGAAGTGCAGATTGTTAGGCGAGTTAATACTGGGTATTCAGAAAACATGGTAGCGCTAGACTGCGGCTGCAGGCCTCTGCTCAGGCGACGTGCACTGTTCTTGCCAGACATAAGGACGAGACCGTAAGAGAGATAATCGAGGCATACGCAATCAAAGGATCTGGTGCAGGCTGTGTCAGCGTTGCCTTCATTGACCCGATAGATGAGGAGGTAGCGCTCTTGCGAGCGGCGGCGAGACCTGGGATTAGCCGAGGGTGCGACAATCGCGGTGTATATATTTTTTTACCACGATTAAACCGTTGAAGTCGGCGCTCTGTGTTATCCAATCGCCTAGTTTGTCCTCTTCTCAAGCACTACCATGTCTTTGAAAGTTCTCACATATAACAAATCTTCAGCGTGGGTTATTGCATGTATGTGCCGGTCCACTTACAGCAAACTCGCGATACAGCAGACATGTTGAAAAAAAAACTACGGGTTGCTCTGGATGCTCTAAGAAAAGACTGCGGGCGCTCTTGAGAGCGTAGCCCTCGTGTCGGGAGAAAGCCCAGCGGAGTGGCAGGCGACCCCTGCAACGCCTCTTCCCCGCAGTGGACCTGTCTGCGGCCATCAGTTCGGAGGCGGTGCTCCAGCACCGCTGCTGAACAATCGGGAGCTGATGGCCCGCGTGGAAGCCCTCCTCCCGTCTGCCACCGAGTCGAGCTCGCGACCAGACGTAAGCGAGCAGCTCAAGGACACCGTCAAATCCCCGCAGTTCCAGCAGGTACTACTGGCCGGTCCCCTTTCCCTGCCCTCCCACCTGACCTTCGCACGCCCCCCCTTGGCTCACTTCCGCACTCTGAGGAGCGATTTGTCATTCTTACGGCCCGAGCGTCAGTCCACCATTTTAGAAATAACTGGTGCCACCTGGCAGAAAACGGGGTTCGAGGATTCTGAGGGACAAAACAATGCGCGCATTAGGCGTTTTATAACGATTTCCCGGTTGCTTCGAACAATGGATCACCCGGGAAGGAAGAGAATGGTACACCTGGAAGAAGACAGTACCCGAATTTCAGAATTGCCACACGCCACGCCCGAATAAAGTAACCACGGGGAGAGCTGTGCGCGTGTGATCGTAGCTATGATAGTTCTTTTTACTGCTCGAGCTATCACAATGAATCCTTGTGCACGCGCACATATCCTGACTTACCGCTCATCGGCACTGGAAGCGGATCCGCGTTCGCAATGCGGTTGCGAATGCGGTTGTATAAAGATGCAGTACAATTTCACGCGCATTTGATGACATCAAACGCGCGTGAAATTGTACTGGATCTTTATACAACCGCGTTTGCAACCGCTTTGCGAACGCGGATCCGCTTCCAGTGCCAATGAGCGGTAAAAGGGGCCATGAACGATATCGGGTTGCAATGTTCATGGCTTTGAAGGAGGCGTACTGTCCCTATAGTCTGGACCAAGTATACTCGCACGGACCGCCACTGATTCAGAAGCTTCTTGGTCGCGGTGAAATTGCGAGAATTAAAGGGGATTATGTCTTTCAGTCTTGCCTTCGCAAAGCTTTAAAAGGCGCTACGGTGGCTCTACCGAGTGCTGACCTCTGCGACCGTATACCATATAATGGCGGCCGCGGCCCCGCCGGAGCGGCGCACGTGACCACTCCCAGCGAGTTCGCATAGTTTGGAATCGGCGCCGCTAGATGGCGCGGCAATGCTAAAAGGGTCTATAGAGCGCTTAAGCTAGCGGGTGTTCACGTATTTTCGTACCAGAAGCTCCTGAACCGGCGATTTCCTAAAATGATCCATTTGGAAATGCCAAGTACACCCATTGAGCCTTTTTCTTTTTCTTTTTTTTTTTTTGCATACGCTACAGAGCTTTTATTTTGGAAATTATGTTAGCACTAACAGTACCTCTGTCTGAATCTAAAATTCTCGGGAATGGGACCTGGATTTGCAAACTCCAAGTCCGTGGAACGCTCTAAACTATGCTTTTATACCCTGCTGCAGAATAAGAAAAGCAGTACAAGCTTCTCCCACAAAGCCTTCCACTCTTTCCACTTTAACAGAGTGAACGCGGCAAGGAGACGAGTGCACTCGCCTCTTCTCTGGCAGTTGCAGAACTAGTGAAAACGGTTTGGCTCCTCAAACGTCCATACAAGATACTCTGTGTTTGCACAATTCTAACACACACTTTTTTTTGCCAAAATGGATGCCCAAAATTACATGCGCGTTACAATCGAAACCAAAAACCGAAACTCAAGAAAAACGCAATGCTCGGTATAAGTTAACTAGCCCCATTGCCATCGTGACCGTTTGTTTACGTTCGCCATTTTGGTATCCGTACCACTCGCATTCTCTCGCGTCTTTGGACTCCTGTCTGTCGTTTTAAGATGGAAAACCAAAAACAAATATTCCACTAGGAGGCTTTATTTAAACGAAAGGCCATCACGCTGTCAGAAAAAGATAACGGAGCAGCACTGCGTGGCCTGCAAGGTTCCGTTTCAAATGCAGAAAGTATAGTTTAGTTCTTTCACAGCCAAACTTTGTGCAACGTATGACTACCGTAGAATACCGTGCATCTGCCCATTGCGCACTAAGTGCCCCCCCCCCCCCCAAATTTGAAACATCTGGAAAAATATGCACAGTACATATATATGTAAAATTGATGACCTCGCATGCGGCCATCCCCTATTTTTCGCGATTATCTTCAAATTTTGAGTGGGCGCTTGCTCGGTATTTTACAATATGCTCAAAACTTGCTATTTCTTTTTTTTTTTTTTTCCTAAGTTACAATGAGCATAGTCTGGAAATTATTACTAGCAGCAGCACCAGCAGAAATGGTGATTGGCAGGGCAACACAGACTGATCAGCCTATCGACTTGCGAGGTTTTGCACGTTTGTATGTTAGTAGTATCCGTTTGTGTCCTGCTAGCAAAAAGGAAAGGCAGTGATGCTATTTTCACAAGATTCAGTGACTTTCACAGGATCGTGAAAATAGCATTACTGCCTTTTCTTTTCGCTAGCAGGAAACAAATGGATACCACTAACACACAAACGTCCAGAACCTCGCAAGTCGACTGGCCCCGTTTGGTTTGTGTTGCCCTGGCAATCACCATTTCGGTCCTTTCAGATCTTTGAAAGGGTTGTTTTGAACCAGTCATGCCAAGATCACTATGGAGTGTCATCGTACTGAAAGCGTTCCTTGCCAATAACAGCAATTTTGACACTGTGTATGCCATCAACTTTTCAATCGTGCTTATCTCCACGGATCCCTTACAATGGTATTGTTCTTACGTATTTCACGAAATAAAAATTATTGTTCAATGCCTCCAAGCACCAACGCTGCACGTGGTGGCAGTGCAAAGATGCACGCTTGTTTTTGTGCCGGTCTGTGGATAACAAAATCTCGGTATACAAGAAATGTCTTCATAAAGCCAGCTGACAGAGCACGTCACAACTGTCAAAATTACGCTGCGGCATGTTTTGTGGCGAGTTGGAGAGGGAAAAAACTCGATATTTCAATAATTTTTCGTGTAGAAGTTAATAAACTGAAACCAAAACGGATGCCTGTTTAGCATTCAGTGAACATTGAAGGTTTCATATAAAAGTTACTGTAAACTTTATTTTTCGTGGGCTCGATATTTCGCGATTTAGGTCAAAGCTGAAGTTTTGGAATAATTTGCGGGTTCTCATTTTCGCGACGCGGTGGGATTTCAATATAGATCCCAATTTCTTTACATTTTACCAGAGTTGTTTGCAGGACCTATTTTTCGCAAATTGTAGTGGATTCGCGAAAATTAGGTCCTTGCGAAAATTCAATTGTTTACAGTATTTGGCAAAAGTAAAAAGGTAATTTCATGGTCCCTTTAACTGCAGCAAGTGCGGGAGCCAGCCTTTAGCCAGAGCTTGCATGCGTGTGTGTGTGTGAACCAATCTTTAGCGAGTGTGTACACCAGCCTTTAGCCTTTGCAACCGGCCCGGGCGTTGTGCACGCAGGCCCTGAGCCTGTTCAGCGCGGCGCTCCAGTCCGGGCAGCTGGGCCCGCTGATGCAGCAGTTCGGCATGGAGCCCCAAGTAGTGAGCGCCGCCACGTCCGGAGGTAGGTACCGACAACCGCTGGACGGGTCACGCCGTGGAACGCGTCTCCGACTGCCGCGTTTACCGCGTCATAAACGGTGGCCCCTCGATTTCGGCCCGACGACATCGTCGGGCGTCGCGCTGTCGCCGGTCCCGTCCTAGCTGCGGCGGCGGGTGTAGCAGATGCCCGTTCCGCTGCACCCGCTGCACGTAGCTCTCCAGCGTGAAAGTCCGCCAAAGCTTCGGCGGCCGGGAGTTGGAACTCCGCAACAACGGCGACGCTCGGATTCGCCGATACTTTTTACCGGGACTTCTAGCACTAACCGCCGGGGTCGCGACGTCCGACGGCGTAACACTCCGGCTTTTGCGACGTCATTTGTTGCCGCTTCGGGACCAATTCCAGGTAGCATGCTAGTGTCGTGGGACTCAGTTAATCTTCGTGCACTCGCTGACTTTAGGGAGACCAAAAACACGAGAGCCGATCGGATCAGTATCTTAGTGCCTGCTCGTATTTTCAATCGCCATCTTGGAAGGTTGATCCGTACAGTCAGTCGGGTACGATCGACAGACCCGTGATAGCGGTGTCTTTGCTCATCCGCAGATATGGAGGCCTTTGTGAAAGCGCTCCAGTCATCCAAGGTCTCTCTGGAAGACAACAAGGGACAGAAGAAGGAGGATACCGGGGACGAAGACATGGGTCTCGACTGAGTCCCGGCACGAATGCACCGCTACTCGCAACCCCCTACGAAGTTGACGACGAAAGACCGAAACTAATGCTGCAGCGAATAAATTCCGAGCAGTTTTCAGCTTCACCTGACGTGATCTGTCGGGTTTCTGCAATGAGGAGTGGTGCTGGCTTCACCTTCCCGCCCTTCTGCAGATGTCCCAGAAATGTCTGGAGTTGAATGTCCTGGGAACGTCGGCGACTTCGAAGCCATCGCGGTACGAGAGAGCATTGAATTTGACATGTTAGGTTGCGGGGCATGTTAGGTTATTGTCTTTTCACATGCTCTTGCTTATTGTTGTTTCATGCAGGGCACATTCGGGGCTGTAAAGTTACTCCAGAACATTTACCTTGGACAGTGGCAGTTGTTTCCGCTAAAATGTACTGGAGGTATGTGTCTGGACATTCTAGAATTTGCCTGACAGAGTTACTTCAACGGTACTCTCTTGGGTGTAGGACAGCATGGTGGAAGAGAAGTACCTGAACGGCGGTGTTGTTTGGACACCTCTTTCACAGTGGCTTGGGATCTTCAGACTTGGGAAAAGGGCATTAGACTCCTAGTAGCTTGTAATTTAGAACCCTCTTGCACTGGTGTGAGCCTTTTCTTGTTTTGCTGCAGATTACAAAATAGTGCCTTGTAGTTCCATGCTACTAGAAAAAGAGGCTTGAAAGGGCAAGCTTCCGTTGCACGACACAGCACGCAAGATACACTCCCTCCAAGACTTTGACCTCATGCCTGTGGCCTTTGCTGTGCTCCAGCCTCCAAGCCAAGGTATCCGAGATTGCCGCATGGAGCGCCGTGACAGAACCTAATTCCGCTCTTTACCGCAACGCGCGTGACGGTCGGATTTTGCAGCCCATAGTTGTAAGTTGACTAGGTGGCGCAAGCTAGCGCCCCACTTCATCGCGTGAGTGAGGGTGGTTCCGTTAAACCTACAGGATGCAGCGAGCAGCACAAAACTAGCATCGTAGAGTTCTTGTGATTCATACTGCGCAGCGAGCGTGATAGGAGGACGAGAGTAGCTCCAGATTGTGGCAAGTCGTGTAATGAAAAGGACGTTTTTGCATAATGTGCTAACACAAATTACATTTTGGTTTCTTGTCTTGGTCTGTCGGGTTAAGCGTGAAAGCTTCATGCAGTCCTTGCAGCCTTGAAGCTTGACTAGCCGCTCACAGATGCCTAACATCCACAGGACATCCCTGGAACGTCAGGACATCCTGAGGATATCCGGGACTGTGTGTGCTGCTTCTTATCTCTTGCACTGGTCCAAAAGTTTAGCGGACATTGGCGAGGAGCAAAAGTCCCGTGTTTACTCATCACAAGGCCTGCGGACTTGATTCTTTAGGTAATGTAAAAACTGTTGATGATAAACTGAGTGGACAGGACAATCTGGATATACCGAAAGCAGTCTGAGGAGGATACGAGCTTGACTCACTTCGGCCTTTGTGCTGAGCAGGTGGTGGTCGCACGTACGGTGCATGCTGCATTGTTCACGCAGGCCAAAGTTAGCCAAAGTGGCTACAAAAGGGCCTTTCGTGGCAACGGGAGAACACGAACCACAGCTGACTATTCGGTTATGGCAGCTGAGCGCTGCGTCGTCGTTGCTGTCCCCATGGGTGTAATTCTAAAGTTGGCCCCTCGAAGCACAGTAGTTGAAACTCCGAGCAGCCAAAGAAGAAAAAAAACCTCAATTCCTCCTTTCCATTCGAGAAAGAGGGAGGCCTTTCTGTGGGGAGTATCTCAGAGTGCTCAGCAGGTGCTCAGAGACCCGCTCCTGTAAGGAGAGGAGGATTGAAGAATGCGAAAGGGAATTGGCGGGAAGGAAACGGAACCGGTTTTCTGACCGGCAGAAGCTACAAGAGCAAGTGCCAGGCTTCCAGCGTCCCCTCCAAACATGCGCTCTCCTTCGGGGCATCATTCTCATCACAGTCGCAGTGAGCGCTCGTTGCTTTCGTGCGTTTCTATACTCTGTTTCACACTTAGTGTGCAACGCTGTCAAAGCTTTTGGCGCGAGCATGGGGCTTGATCTCGTTGATCATTTGCACGCGTTCTCGCGCAAACAAAACCATAGATGAAGCCACGCGCTCGCGCCAGTAGCTTTGACAGCGTTGCACGCTAAGTATGAAACGGAGTATAACCATTTGTTCAAAAATCTTCTTTTCCTTTTTTTTTTGGCACTGGTGCTCGTGAAAGAGCGGTTCTTTTTTGTTTTGTTACTTTTTTTTATGTGAGCACGTGCCGTCGGCATGGGGTACCGGGGGTACTACCAACCAAGTTCGACGACGGAGCCATAGGGTGCCCGGTCGCAGATTTGGAGCGCGAGGATCTGGACGTCAGCGCACAGCTCTTGCAGTGGCGAGGATCCAAAGCATGGTTTTCGAACCCGAGGAGAAAAGAAGCGGTAGTTCGAGGAGCACGAGCGGAAATTCCATCGCTCTGGAGGAGTGTAGTTTCGGCGTCTCGCCGCAGCGGGGCGCCCGTCACATGGCTCTCCTAGAGTTGCGCGTCTTGCACTGACATGAGAATTTCAACCGAACAACAACAAACATCGCAATGTTCCCGGGAACATTTTAGATGACAGTCATAAAATATCGAGAAGCAGTAATCAAACCTTTGAACGCGTCTGGTTTTTGTTCCACGGCTTTACAATTATCAATTTCTGGTAGGGTACGTTGTTGGGCTAGTTGGTTCATCTTAGTTAACAATTAAAATAGCGCAAAAAAGACAAGGACAAGAAGTACACAGGACAAGCGCTGACTTTCAACTAGTTTTTACTCAGGAAAAGCAGGCATATATATACACACGACAGGCAAAGCAACACCACATAAAAGTTGACTAATTTTGTGCACGATCATTCAAAAACTGAAACTCATTACTATGAAGAACAATAGAAGTGTCGCTGACACAGGCCGTCCCACTTTTTTGATAAAGAACGCTTCCAATAGCTCTCGAGCGACCGTCTCTCGGCTTCTACCCAGAATCTTTATCTGCTGAAATCGTGGAACGCAGCCACACGTGTTGCAATGAATGGGCAAATGCGAGCCGTATTTATTTTTTACTGATAATGCGTGCTCCCGTGCTCGGTCATTGATGCACCGCCCCGTCTGGCCGATGTATACCTTTCCACAACTCAGTGGAATTTCATAGACCACACCCACTGTGCAGTCCACGTAAGGGGTGACGTGTTTCTTGTCACATGGGGCTTTTGCCTTCTCATCAGAGATGCGGGAGCACAACCCAGCCAACTTGTTTGGGGCAGAAAACACAACGGGAACACCGTACTTGCTTGCCACTTTCTTCAGATTGTGGGCAATCTTGTGGATGTACGGGATAAATCCTCTGGTCTTTTTGTTCTCTGCCTCGCTTTTCTTGACAAAAGATCGCAGTATTCCCGAGGACTGTAATTATTTGGGTCAATGTGTTTGTCAGTCCAGCTTGCCTGCACTCTTGCATTAACTGGGTATCATAGAACGCAAATCAGTTATAGTCGGTTACAAGTTAAAGGAGTCATGAAACGCTTTTCCAACTTTTTCCTGTTTAGCTTTCCTCCTCAACTCATAAATCGCGCATTCTACCAAACAGTTCAAGAAGACGGAAAGGGGAGTCCCCTCTTGCTCGGACTCTCGTTTGTCTAATCCGGACACATCCATTCTCCCCTAGAAGATTAGCCGTCGCTCAAAATCCAGACAAAAGTTGCTTTCCCCACCCCGTTCACCCCGAAGCTGACAGTGCTGTGGAAGCTACGTGCTCCTTGGGCAAGCCACACTTTTGCCACGTGATCACGCTCTCTCGCGCATACCCACGCGCAGAGAATGAGGTCAGATGGTGAAAGGGAGGCGGCTGATTGGTCCGGCAAGCGCGTAGCTTCCACCACAATGTCAGCTTAGGGGTGAAGGGATTAAGTGAGCTCCGGTGTCGTGTGACGTTCGTATGGGCCCGGTGACGCGCTGCGGGGGCCCGATGACGCGCTGCGGGGTCCGCGGATGTATCACAGAGAAAAGGCAGCGAGCTTACGAAGGAAAGGAGGTACGAAATAGTCCGCTGGTTTTTTTCAAATTTTCGTACCGAAAGTCAGGCTTTTGACTTTCTACTTTTTTTTCTTTTGGCCCACTGAACGATGTGCTATTAGTAAAATACCAATATAAATTGATATATTGCAGTCCAAAATTCGTTTCATGAATCCTTTAAGAAGGTAGGAGAAGCTCCTCCCACAAGCGTGGTGCGCCGGTTTCAAATCCCTCCGCAATCGAAAGAAGAGTTCACTGGAAACGCTCCTTGTTCCGCTTCAATGGATAGATAATGACCACGAGAGTGGTGCCAACTTGTCTCCGACCCCCACTTTTAAGAAAGCGACCTTTGTATTCATCGGAGAAGGAACCAAGCCCCTGAAAGCAGCCTTTGTATCAATCGGAGGGGGAAGCTAATCCCCGAAAGTCGTCTTTGTTTCCATCGGAAGGGGGAAGACTTAATCTCCCTCTCGTGGCGTCCGCAATGCTTAGTCAAAGTCGAGAGATAAAGCAAATATGTACAGAAAGGCAAGACCCTCCTCGCGCGTTGGCCGCAACGTCACGGAAACGATGGGATGCTATTGGATGCGGAGGTGGCGGAGGGATATATGATTCCCTTTGAGGGGCATTTGCCGCTACCTTCTTGACTTGTAACCTACTAAAGAATTTTTACATTTCCTTAAAAAAAGTATTTTTTTTTTAATTCTATGGAATATGTCCCCGAAAGTTGGCCATGAAAATGGCATGATGTTAAACAGAAGGACATTGAGCACGTCTAGATGCCGGTGAAGCGCGCATTTGCGACATGCCTAAAGAAAATGTGCATACGCAGCCCGGCGTGACCTTCGCGTTCGCCAGGGCTGGCACGGTTCGGAATGCTGTCATTAAACCGCGACCTAAAAATATGTGGGACTACCTTCACAAGTCCCTGCGCTGCATTCGCAAGGATGGTTTCCGGCCGCCCGCTCACAGAGGTTGGAGCCTCCAAACGCTACACAGATTCGGGCACAGACTTACGTAATCCATTACAAGTAACGAAATTGCTTGTAATCTCTTGCATTTCGCAGTAATTTTGTAAGGAATTAATTACATGTTTCAGAAAGTAATTCTAAAGTAATTTCCTTACTTTTTTTTACGTAAGGGAATAATTGTAATCCGTTACATTTTTGTCTTTATTCGCGGAGGAAAAATGCGGGAACTTTAAATATTGAGAAAAAAAATCACTAAAAATCTCTCTCTCTCTCTCTCTCGCTCTCTATGGCGCATGCACTTTTTTTTTTCTGTAAGGGCTTAAGCTTTACCGGAATCACACTGTCACCTGCATTTACAAAACGCAAGGCCTGACATTCTTTAGATGCTCAAAGCCTTTCTTCACGTCACCTAAAACCTCGACTCAATCTTTTTTTTTTTTTTTTTGCAAGTTGTAGTTTGTCAGTTTACTGGCCCAGAACGAAATGGGAAGCACACTGATACAAAAAACCGAACTCTCCATGCAAACAATATTAGGCAAACTCCCGAGTTCAAGATGCTTCCTTCCAACAAATACAAAAAAAAAAAAAATCACGGTGCACGCGATCTGGTGTAGTGGATCTGTGCGCGCCTCTCTTTTTGTCTCTTCATTATTTCTTTGCTTCCTTCTGGCCGAGAGAGAGCAGATGACTTCATTGTATCAACTTCAGGGACCAACATAATCTACACTGAGGAGAAAAGCGAAGTTTGGCGGAGCCGTATCTCCAATGGGCCAACAGGATCTGGCTGACGTTTTGGGTGTCGAGCGGATAGGGGAGGTCTTGCAAACGCGTTGTTTTCTAACTACTCTGCCGCGCGTCCAGGTGGCAGCACCCATTTTGAAAAAAAGGTGGACTGAAAAGGTGTTTAGTGCAGCGGACGACATCTTCAGATAGAAACGAGGCAAGATGTCCGATGAGACTTTTGGGAGCCAGATGTTGCTCAAGGTCACAAAAGTGTGAGTTGCGGCAACAATAAACGCTTCCATAACACTTGCGTCTTGTTTCTTACACAAGGACAGTAAGGTTAAAAGTAACGTCGCGAAAGTAACGGATTACTTTTTGTGGTAACGGTCACTCACATTTATGGAAGTGTAATTGTAACTAATTAGTTACTTTAGTCACAAGTAATTGTAAATGTAATTCCTTATTTTTTTTTTTTTAGTAACGTGTACAAGTCTGCTCGGGGAGAACTTTTCTTAGCATTTTCGAGGAGAGGAGGAGAGCGTGCACAGAGCTTTGATCCGCGCTCAAAATGGGAGAGGGCACGCGTGCCCGTTCCTTTGACTGCATTGCCAAGAAAAGTTGTCCCTCCCCGAGTTTTAGCGACGTGCGCGCGCCCAAAAGCGTCGCGGTGACCGCAGTGGCGTAGCTAGACCATCTGGCACCCGGGGCCCTTAGGTCTTTTGTCACCCCCCCCCCCCCCCCGCTCCCCGAGACCGCAAGCAACAGCATGCCGGCGGCCGCCATTTTCTCTAAACAGAGTTTCGAGGCAATTCGGTAAGATGTTGTCGCTAAAACGAGCCTCTAAACCGCACGCCTTAAAATGGAAAGTAATGCAATCAAACAATCGTTGGCATACGGTACACTGCGGCGCTGAAGCCAGTCCGTCCACGCAGATTTCCGGAAGCTCGACGGTCTCCAGTCATGGCACGCTGTGGCAACAGGGAAACGCCGTCGCCGTCACAACATTACGAATTCACTTGCCAGAACACTACATTGTGACCGCCTCCCGACGGCGAGCGACGCGCTTCTAGAACTTACGGCGGGGTCAGAGAGCGAGGGAGCTTGCTGAGCAGAAGCCTTTCGCCAGCACCTCCTCTCGGCACTTCCCCCTCGGCGCGTGGTGCGGTGCCGTGCACGGGTGGACAGCCATGGGTGAGAGTCCGGGGTGAGGGAGACGACACGTTGAGAGTTTACCCAACACGTTTACCCCCTCCCCGCGACTCCCTTCGTGTAAGACCTTCGTGTGATTTCTTTCTTCTTCGTCTGGCGCCTTCTCTTGCTGTCTCGGCGCAGTCCGGCCGTGGTCGGCGCAAGCCAGCGTCGTGTTGCGCTGGGTTTGGCGTAGACTAGGTGGCGTTGGCTCGGCGTGCCCGGGCACAGCTCTTTCTCGAGTGCTCCCGCACTTTCCGCGCTTGTTTTTTCCGCCGGTGCGCGATGACTTTGCGCGAGCCAAGCCAGTTTTGCGACTCTGCACCAGACACGTTCGTGATGGAAGAGTGGTGACCTCATGCGTCTACACATTCTTTGCCACTTACGAACCAGTCAAGCCGGGGGGATTGCCGCCATAAGTGGCACCCCCCTCGTGACTGAGACTCCTGGTACCCGGGGCCCACGGCCCCCCGGCCCCCCCCCCGTTACTACGCCACTGGGTGACCGGCCTTGCACGACTGGCCAAATGACGTCGGATTATTTCTGCTCTCATCAGCTGAAATGAGAGCGAGGTCAAACTCTCAGCTTCGACGGGTGTTGATTTAGGAACGTGATGTCTAGGCTTCCACCGCACCTTTTAAACACCATCGAACTTTTCCATGGGTGGCGGCAAGGGGAGTGGGGGGGGGGTGCAAAAGGTGCAGTTGCCACTCCAGGGCACACTGCCCCCCCTTCCCTCTCTCCTCCTGCCCCCCACCGAAGCAAGTGGGGTGTCCTTTGGTTTCCTAACAGGCAAAGAAACGACCGAAAGCAGTTAAAAAAATATATTGAAAGTAAAGTTTAAAACAAAACAAAAAAAGCAAGATGCCTTGCCCCGTGCTCCATTAAAAAGAAAAAAAAAAGAAACAGCATGATTTGAATTTGCAAATTTTCTACCCCCAAACCCGGGTTGGGGCGCACCCGTTTCTGAGAACCCCGCAATGAACACTGCAGCATTGATGAAGTCCAGCCTCACTCCCCGAGTAGAAAGTTGGGGAAACGGCTCGAAAAATAAGTTCCCGAGCTCCTTTCTGGCCCTTTGATCTTTGCGCACTCTTACATCTGCACCTGCTTGTCCGTCGAGATACTCCAAAAGTTGTGCTAAGGGAAGACGTAAATACGATAACGGTCTTCACGGGGCAGAGACCAGACGCACCCCGTTTTCAGAACTTTGGCAGCCTGGCTCCACTGGACATTTTAATGGACCATTCCTTTTGTATTCTTTCCAACTCAGCGCCCCATGTGCGGAAGACGCGGGGGTTCAGGTGTCCTTTGCGAAAGCCGACGCCTGAGTCAGCCGCACTTAGCGTGACGCGAGCAGATGTTGGTCTCGACTCGGACAGGAGTCTCTAGCCTTGGTAAATAACCACGAGTTGTCGAGACTATTCAAGGTAGAGCCAGCCCAGTATGAAGGCTCTGAGCCAGCCATGAGCTGCATGAGCGGTGGTGAACGTGACCTTCTGAGGAGGTTGGGGGGGAGGGGGGCTGGAGTTAGCGGGTTCGGGCGTCCGCGTTTGGACATAGCAAGTTCTGCGAAACCATGCCCGCTCCAAGTCGTCAACCGGGCCATATAATTCACTGTCTCACCGTCTCACCCAGAAAAGGCGTGTCAGAGACCGCCCAGTCCACATTCGCAGCCTTATATACATTTGTTGTTGTTGTTGTTTCAGAAAGTTTGCAGCAAACCTCGATCACTCTTGCCGGCTCCGGAGTTTTTTCTCAATCGTTGTGTTTTCCCCTCAAACGACTGAGAACATTTGGCCCGTTCCTTTCCTTTTTTTATATATTATCGCTGGCTACATATAGGTAAAAAAAAAAAAAAAATACAGCAACGGATATCAGGAATTTGGTTACACGAAAAAACTACCTCAATCACGGCATTCCATTTTGGGGCACGGTGGGCTTAACGCGTCTCAGCTCGAAGCGTGGAACGAAAGCTTGCACTGCAGAGCCGCCTGGGTTCGAACCCCACCCCGGCCCGTTTCGATCTGGATGAGTTTCGTGCCGACACGCGTTCCTGTAATCGCTACTGCGCGATGCACGTTAAAAGCCCAGGTTTGCGGTTAATTGTACTCCACTGGCTGAGTTTCTCATCTACAGCTATAGGAGACAGGTCACCCGTTGAGGCGTACTAGCATCAAGGCCAGGGGCGGATGCAGGAATTTCCTGAAGGGGGGGGGGGGTCAGGTGTTGGTCAGCGTACCATATGTTTAGGAACCCCTCCCCTCTCCCTCGTTTCACGCCCTAAATTTTACATGCAAAAATCAAGAGGGGTCAGGACATCCGAACCCCCGTCTAAATCCGCCCTGATCAAGGCTGTATAAACGTAGTCACCTAGCTGTGTTTAAGTTGTGTTTGTCCATTGTCCCTCTTGTTCCCTCTTCTCCAGGGAATATTTTCGTCAAGCAACACAATATTTTTTCCCTGGGCAACTTTCGAACAGAAAATACAGCCGATATGGGATCCACCTCCAAGTCCCCTATTACACGTACGCCTCAGCAGACTTTTACATATGAATGGCTAATTTAGCGTACAGCACATTTCACACAAATACATGCAAGAACCGTATAGATAGACCGGATAGCACTCTAAAATCGATTTTTGTTTTATTTTGAAATAAAAGACGACAAGGTAAGAATCGTGGAAACACTTGTGACGGCGGCAGCAGTACCGTTTCCTTTCTGACAAGTTATTTGACGACAATAAACTTCTATTGTTCCTAACAGATTCGGATGGTCAGCATAAGCAGCGCAATATGTCACGCGTGAACATTATTACGCGGCGAAGCAGCAACATGGCCGTCGGGTCTGCGAAGCAAGGCCTGGTGCGAAGCATTTTTTTAACGTAAAACGTTCTTTGGTTCGTCAGGGTGGGGTTGCGAGATTTAGTAAAGCACCCCAAAAATCGACCGCGGAGCTCAACACCAGTCTTGGGTAAGCTACTTAATTTTAAAAGTAATTCGTTACAGTTACAGTTACTTTCAGAAAAAAGTAGCGAAGTTACCGTTACAGTTACCGCAACAAAAGAGTAACTCGTTACAGTTACAGTTACTTTTAAAAAGTAACGACGTTACTTTTCAGTTACTTTTCTATAACACAAAAAATTAGGAAAAACTAGAAAACGCCCCTCACAAAGTTTTATTGCATAAAATGAAAAAAGTACGCTTTTTACTTCATATTGTAACTTAGCAGCAGTTGCTTCTCGAAATTAGTGTTTGAAAGTTTCCACGCCAGAGTAGTGGCGCAAATCAAAATGCGAAACATGCGCAGTGCCCTCCGCGTGTATTGTTGTTTCACGGTTGATTCACCCGATTAAAAAGCGTTTGCACAGAAAAAAAAAACCCACAACATAGATAGTGCTTCAAAACACTAAGATGTAAGTGTTCAGTCACAAAGTACAAGCGCGTGCGTAAAGATAACTAGATTTTTTTTATCAAATCTACACGTGGCTATATTCGGGTCGTGACTCGCGACAAAGAACGTATTCACAAGTTTGTGCAAGGCCAATTTGACACTCGAAATGTCGGAACAGACGATTTGGAAAGTGCAAGATGTAGCTAAATAGTACTCGTTCAGTGATATATTATTCATAAAAAGCTGAAAAGTAACGACAAAAGTAACGTCGTTACTTTCATCGTTACCTCAGAAAAAAGTAACTCGTTACAGTTACAAGTTACATTTTTAAAAAGTAACTCGTTACAGTTACAAGTTACCAAAAAAGTAACGAAGTTACAGTAACGCGTTACTAGTAACGCGTTACACCCAGTACTAGCTCAACACAGATCGGCTGGTGGAAAGGTCACATGACAGACGCCGATTGCCTGATTTCAGTGTGTATGGGATGTTCTAGAAAAGCCGCCAGACTTTAAAACCTGACTATCTTTTTTCCAGGAACTGCTATCAGACGCCGTGAGCGTAGGCGTTGGGCTCGGTAAAGTTCCGGAGCGATACCGGAACGTTGATCTCTAAAAGAAAAAAAAAAGAATTATTATAGCGGACAATATGATCTGAGACAGTCCTTGTTTTATTTTAGCGTACCTACCAGTTCCTGAGAGCTCTGGTTCGCTCTTGGAATGGAATGCGACCGAAATGGTTTTCAGCGCACATTGTAGTGCGCTGAAACCATGGGCGTACCAACCGGAGGGCAAGGGGGCGCTTGCCCCCCCCCCCCCCCCCCCTCCCCCCCTGAGACAGCCGCCACTGGGCACGGCAAATACCGGCCGGCGGCGCCCAAGGGATACCGCCCCTCGGCCCGGGGGTGGGGGTGGGGGAGTGCTGCGCGTTATTTTCTCGCCAGAACTGAGACTGGAAGCCAACGCAAAGCACGGTGGCATTCTATTGCTCGCGTATTTTGTCAGTAAAGGGCAACGTGGGCGTTATTTTGTTCACATGCCACTACTAGAAGCTCGTTACACGGCACGTAAACAGCGTCTCGGTAAGGATCACGGCCCGGACCGGCTCTGCCCCCCCCCCCCCCCCCCCCCCCCCCCCGGATCTCACCTGGGGGGCACGAGCCCCGATGCCCCCCCCGTGGCCTAGTGCCTGTGCGGCGTCGCAGCATTCCCGTATGGGAAAACGCGCGTGCATTTTGTCTCTCTTTCGCCGGACAATAGTCCCCTTTTTTTTTCGTTCCTTGTCTCAGTGTTTGTTTTTTCTCACTATAATTGTTTACCAGTTCTGCCTGCGCAGTAATTCACGATTTCATACGTGGAACACTTTTGTTATTTGGGTCGTACCGAATAGTATATACCTTTATTAACATTGTAAAAGTGCAATTGCTTTAGTTAGCGCATTTGTCTTCATCAATGAACGATGTAAACCTGCGTTCCACACAGCTGGTGTGTAAAAACGAGCGACGATTCTAAGCAAAATAACAATCGGAAGGAATGTAGGGTGTGTTCAAAGGGACAGCCGGCATTCCGGCGGTGCTTGTATAGACCTTTGCAAAAATCACCTTGCTCGCTGCCATCTTTGCCTGCTGGGCTTTGGAACGCCTCTGTATGCGCTGTTGCTTTGCTGTGCGGTATATCAGACGCTGCGCATGTGTCCCCAGCTCAGTGACTCAGCGTTTTTGGCCCGGGTGCAGGGGTTTCCAGATTAACGGGTGTATTCGGGGGGGGGAGAAGCGATGCGAGGCGAGGCTAGATAAAATATAAAACTGTTTCTTTTAGTCCACTAGCTAAATTACAGACGTCTATTAACCAAATGCTCATACCCGTAATGTATGTTTCCTTTCTCTATATATACACTCGAGAGGTGGTGTTTTCTACTTAATCTGAAAAAAAAATTGTTATTTTTCCTTTTTTTTAGATTTAAGGGTGGGTGTCCAGGATTACCCCTAGGGGGGCGACCCCCCCCCCCGGGGGTCTAGGAAATCCCGCCCGGGTGATAAGCGATAAAGTCTA
>JAZHYW010055544.1:0-114692 GCA_037355805.1 Ixodes ricinus | reverse complement strand
GGTCGGTGCTTCTTTCATCATTTCTCCAGGGAAGCAATTATGGCCTCTTGCTCTTCCAGCGCGGCAGATATCGCTGGTCTTCTGAATAAGAAGCGCGTTGGGCATAGGGGGTTTGATGTTTTCACCCAGCTTTCTTTCGCAAAAAATCTGCTTGAACTTCCCAGAAGGTGCTGAGCGCGCGCCCAATTTCGTAACGGCCATGAGCGCATCTCGAAGTTCTCTTTCGCAAAGGAATCTGAAGACTAAGCACTCGACGCAGTGGAACTTTAGGCGACTAGCGGCTTCGCGGCGGATGCGGAACCATTCGCGCTGCTGCGCACAGGTGTTGGCACACGTCGCCTCCGAAGAAGGTTGCCGCCACCTATGAGCAACGGCGGCGACCAGTTGTCTGGTTACCGCCGTCGCTCACATAGATTGCGGTAGCTGTCCGGAGTTCGGTGTCATCCTTTCTAATCCGGCGGACACGATCCTGGGGGCCCTTAAAGGGATACTAAATCTAAACTTAAAATATACAGAAAACATCTAGAGGTAAGTCAAATAGGATCGGATAAACCTGTAATTTATAATCGCATAGTCATATTTTAAGCGGATGACCGTTTTTTCGTTCTAAATGCCTGGATTTTGGCGAGCGCTTCAAAATGAGCCGTCGAAGAGCGGCATCTCGGGAGATCCGGCCCAATGCGCGACTTTTTGTCCCATCTACAGAAAGAGGAGGTGGCTATTGACGTGAGGCTGGTCCTCGGTGCGCGCGATCTCCTTGGTGTGTTGTTGGATCGTGGCGACATACTCATGGTGGCTCCAGGCTTCCTGGGAGCAGGGTGTCGGTGTCGGCGGTGTCAGAGATCCGGCTCGGGCTTTCCGGCCAGTCTGTAAGCTTGGTCCAGGGGATAGGTGCACGGTGGTACTACGTTGGAGACGGGGGCCGATTTTGAGGCGCAGTTCCAGGATGTGATGATCGCTGGCAAGAGGGTCCTCAGTGTTCTCTCAAGTCTCTGGGAGTGGTCCGCGAATCCATGTGAGATCCCCGGATGCGTCCGACTCTTGAGCCTTGCATAGACGCGCGGGGCTAGACGGTTCCGTAAGGAGAGGAATGGTGATTGCTGGTGAAAGAGGCCAATTTACGGCATAGCGGCACCACGCGGTCATAGCCCCAGGAAGAATGAGGGCAGTTAAAATCTCCAAGGAGGAGATATATCGAGCATTTGATGTGGGGAGGTGTTTGTAGCGGCGAGAAGGGCGTTGAAGGTTGGCTGTGAGTCCAGTACGTATTGATGATGGTAAGACGATAATTACTTGCGAGAGTAAGTGCTGGTGACGTATTCTTGCGTGGGGGTGTTGACATGCGTAGAATCTTGGGCGGTGTGGAGGTCTTTGCGTGCGCAAGTGGGTGTCATGGCGGGGGTGGTGCTTTCATCCGCAGTTCCTTGACGACGGTGGGTAATGCTCGGCTGGGCAAAGATGTCGTAGACCCGTGGGTTGAGCGGTCCACCACCGTCTTAAATTACCCAGGATGTCCGGTTGCGTGTTATGTGAAAGTCATATGGTTAAAAAGAAGGGTATTTTTTTTTTCTTGCAGAGTTTGCGGCAGTTTCACTGCCAGATGATAAGAGGCTGCTGCGAGCGGGGAACGTTCGGAGCGAAGGAAGTGTTAGTCGCGGTGTGCAGGATTGAGGTCTTGGATCGGGGCAATACGGCAATATGAGCTGTGAGGTCGTTAAGAGTACTAAGGAGAGGGGGCCAAAGCTTGGTTTAGGAGGGCGGTAATCATTTGTTGAAGTAGAGACGGGAGAATTTAGTCCAAGGCCTTGCGTACAATTTGTTGTATGTCGGTCTGTGAAATAAAAGGTTGTGTGATTTAAGGGGTAGACGTGGGGGGGGGGGGGGGGGGGGGGGGGGAGAGTTTGAGCAGTTTGCTTTTCGGGTTGGGGGGAGACCTGACCGATGACATATTGGCCAAATGCGGGGGCAGATCACGCGATGTGGAGGGAATGTGTTGCTTCGAGGCGTGCAGGGCAAGAGGGGTCTGTTACTACATGTTCCCACGTTACCCTTGAGGCACCGGGGCTCACAGTCGTGACGGGTGTCGGAGAGATTTTGGTTCGGAGGAAAACGGATGCGGCACAGCACACAACTCGGCTCGGTTTGGGCATACAAGGCTTCGATGTTCGAAGCTGAAGCCATTGTTGGCTGTTAGGGCGTGGTAGGTATAGCCCGAAGACCGCGGAACAGAGAATGGCATGTCGAGGGAGAGTAGGTCCTTCGATGTTGACGAGGAGCGAAGCCGTTTGGCCTAGGCGGCGGAGTCGGAGAATAGTACAGGAGAGGATGTAGAGCTCTGATTGGATGGTGTCGTCAGTAAGATCCATGGGATACTCTGTGGATACCTTCCTGAACGTTATTTGGGTTGTTGGTCTCGTACGTGTTAGTGGGATGCGGTTTACCTTGGTGAGGGGGTTGCTGAAGAGCAAGGAGTCGCGATATGCATCCACTGCCAGGAGGTTTTGACACGTTCGCAGCTTGATGAAGGTGTCGCGACATTCCTGCTTGGTAAGGCGGGCCGCGGCTTGGCCGATGGTGGTAAGGCTCATAGATGCCCTGTTGGTGTTGTTCGTGAGCTTCGCGATTATGGTCCGGGAGAGGACAGGCGTGGCATTGGAGTAGCGGGGTCCAGCCGGCTCGATCGTCGGCGGTGTCCATGGGGAGGTGGGACGCAGAGATCAGATAGAACGCTGGACACGCGCAAGCGTCGGCGGTGACGTGCACGAGCTGGGATTAGCGCGGCGACGACGGCGGGCTGAGGCGGAAGGTGGCGCACCGCTCAGTTAATACCGGGCAGAGGGGCCGGGTTTGAAACTCTAGAGGCGCAGAAGGTGTTCACTGACCCCCAAAGAAAAGTTGAGAAGGTTCCGAGGCCGGGAACTTGGAAAAATCGTAGTTGGTGACGGGAACTCGAAGCGAGCACTTCGGAACGCATCGAGCATTTCTTCTTTCTTTGTTACGTCGACTGCCTAACTGCCTTTATGTAGAGTCGTCGTGGGGAAATCATTGCTGGACATCACAAGAGCCTGCGACTATATGTGGCCAGTCCTGATGGCCAGTCCTGAACATCTTGTATGCAGTTGTAAATAAATTGATGAAATGCTGCTGCGTTTACGACGGTCTAATCCGGAGCGCAAGTTCGTCTGCTTCTTTTGCACAGGGGTTATGGTATGTCAGAACGCCGAGCTCTGACTGGCTCTGATCGAAGGATAGTGAGTAAACCTTATATCAGCTTGCTTTGAGGTCTACCCACTATCTTAAGCCGACCAGAGCTCGGCTTTCTGACATCACCACAACCTTCGCGCAAAAGCAGCAGACGAACTTGCGCTGCGCATGTGGTTCGCCACTGCAACAGAAAAACGGCACAGACCATTCTCGTTGAGTGGATTATTAGTCTGTCTGGATATTTAGACAGTGAGAGGTGACTCATCTCAAAATGAGCTATTTGACCAGTGCGATATAACTTTTAACTTTTTTAAAGTGAACCATGGAGTAATGATTACACGAATTCAGCTAGACTGCAATGTAAACGATGTCGTAAATGATCTAAGGTGGCTATTCACAGCGCCACACACTTACCTGAAAGACGTGTCAGCAACGCCGACGGCGCACCATGCGCACAGTTATCGTTCAGTGCGCTATGCAAGGCTCCAAAATGGCGGCACGGATATGAATGTATTTGAGCGCGACGGCACGGAGCTTCGGAGTTTTGGTATTCAGTGATTGGCAGCCATAGTTCAGTCCGCGTTCGTGCTCAGTGCGAGGTTACGATTAGCTTCTACAACGTTTCTGAAACGTGCACTGCACATCACCCGATAAAGGAGGTCTGACCAGCGCCATTTTGAGCGGCCCATACGTGGTTTTTCTATTTTATTCAAAGCGACGAACACGCTCGTGCAGGGCTGTAACATTACACGAGGGGCGCTGGGATTGAAAGCACTGCAACTACAGTGGAACCATAATATCCCGAAAGATAGCCCACCTAAAATCAAAAGCAAATCGGGTGAAAATCAGGAGTGGGCTAACTTTCGGTGCGCAATCTGGAAAAGTTGAAAAAAATGCTATTTTAGGTCTTGTGTCCCTGCCAAAATTGTTATCGCGGCGAGGGGCAAGGTGACTGTACTTCCGAGTCAGTAATGTTCACTTAAATCCCGCGATTTACGCCGAGGCCATCATTGATACAGACACTACGATCACTAGGAGAGGGCAATATTTCGGTGTAAAGACAAAAATGACAAATCAAGCCACAAATAGGGGAGGGTTATCTGTCGGGGGTGGGGCATCTCTCGGGATATTATGGTACAAGCACCAATAGACCGATCTCACCAGTCTTTCGGCGCATGTGTGACACCACCTTAAGTTCGCATGAAGCAGGCGGCAGTGCACGAGATAGCACGAGACGGTTCGTGCTATCTCGGGCTTTGCGCGCGCAGAGCTCCAGCGAGGTTGTCGCACACGCAGAAAGACTAAAGTTCCCTCGACAGATTGCGGCAGCGGTGGCGTAGCCAATATGGCTGGTGACAAATCTATATAAAAAAAAACTCTTATTCATATTATGGAGTTACTTAATATCATCTCCTGAACTCAGTGCCACATCACGAAGTCACTCAAATTCAATCTCAATCACGCGGTGAGTGTGAGTTTGCCGAGGTGTGCTGGTATACCAACAAATCGGGGTGTTGAGTCGATTTTGAGGCATATCAGCGACCATAAAAAAATCGCTGTAGCATCCCTTTACCGCAGCAGGAGCTACCCCCGATTGTCCGCCCGTCTTTCTGGTGGCAAGAAGCGGAGCTGCGCTTTCACGCCCCTCTCCCTCAATGTGTCTAACCAATGGACGTCTTGTGCAAGCTATTCATACCGGCACCATGTTTACACGGGGATCATTT
Organism: Ixodes ricinus; assembly: GCA_037355805.1. Taxonomy (NCBI): domain Eukaryota; kingdom Metazoa; phylum Arthropoda; class Arachnida; order Ixodida; family Ixodidae; genus Ixodes; species Ixodes ricinus. The sequence goes on along the minus strand of JAZHYW010055544.1, from coordinate 109,764 downwards.
CTGTCCCTAGCCCATTTTTATACCGGGACCATTTTTTCTTTCACTTTGTACAGCCACCGCGTTACCCACGATCAGTTTCGCCCCGAAGAGGCAGACTGATCCAACGTGGTAAAAAAGGCCGCAATAAAAAAATACAGATTTATTTCAATTGTGCTAAAAAATGGCACTAAAAAACGCGCTATCAAATTGCGCGTGTATACTACGTCAAGAACTACACGACATTTCTGGGCCACGTGACCTCAGCTGCCGCACCAACACGGCCGCAAGTAACTTCTACGACGTTAATTTCGTGGTTCCGCCACAACCGCTGTCCGCCAACCGAACACTGCGCTTGCAGCACCCAATGCCACTACTGAAACGTCGCTCATCCGTGTATGGCTACTATTTTAACGTGCAGTCGTTTGATTGCTATACTTGCTAGGATAAGGAAAACTATCACAGTAAATATTTACAACGAATTCGTAACACGTCCGAACTTGCTCTGACACTCCACAAGGAGCGCTTTTCAACGGGCATCTGCAGCGACTTGTCTACTCTAATAAACAAATAACCTTATTTCCCTTCAGAAACGTAGTGAGACTTAGAAGCATTGAGACGATGACTCTCTAGGTCATCTGTTCCAGCGACATTCATCGTGTCAACCATTAGCTGCTTTATCAACAGTTCTTTGAAAAAAACTGGGACGGTTGAAAGGCAGCTTCAATTGTTCTCTCAGCTGGAAAACGATTACTAAATTGTGACTTCGTTATGCCATACCGCCATTGACGCATAGTAACTCCATTTCCTCATACCTTCTCCGGCAGAGAACGTCGCAAGTAAACCTGGGGAGGTTCATTGGGGAGTGTGGGCTGTGTACACAATAACGCATTACGGAAGACAAAACATCCATAAAATTACCGTGGAACGTGTATCCAACGCCTCTATAAAACGTCCAGGAAATTGTCGTAAAACGTCCATGGAAATGCCGCGAAACGCATGTGGATGTCCGCGGTTGCATCTTGTGAACGACGTAGCTCGAGACTCCTCTGTGAAGCACATGGCGTCTTTCGGGCCAGCACCCCTTCGGGGGCCTTGGTTGTCGCGGGTTAACTCGCGGGTCGTTGAGTCACTTCTGGGGGCCGTTACACTTGGCGCAGTCGTCCATGACCGCGTGGTACTCCTCCACCTGCAGCGTGAGCTCGAAGATGTCGTAGTTGGAGCGAATGAGCCGGGAGCAGGCCTTGAGGGTGTGCATCGCGTCTTCGTTGGGCCCTGAACAGCACGAAGAAAGAAAGCGCAAGGTGAGCCAGACGACAAGCAGGGGCGGATTTATGGGTCAGGCCTGGGGGGGGGGGGGGGGGGGTGGGCCTTCGGCGGGGGGGGGGGGGGAGTCTGCCGAGATATGACACGGTGCAAACGTTGGCCAGGTCTGTTTTGTTGACCAAATATTTGCTATATCGCCAAAAAGTAAACTTCTGGCTGGTGTATATCAATGATTTTATTTTAAAAAAAGTTGACCTTAAGAAGCTCAGGGGGGGGGGCGGTCGCCCCCCCCCGCCTTCCCCCTCCCTAAATCCGCCCCTGACGACAAGTTGAAAGAACTGATCAACATCGGCGAGGGGTCACGCCTCAAGGACACATTATTGTTTGGGTACAACTTATGACACACGTTTCGATAAGATGCCAATCGCCAAGTGCCAAGGTGCTCCCGATCCCGCCGTGGCACGAACGCACAATATCGGAAAGTTGCGAACAGATCCCGATCGTCTTCTAGACTATCAAGACGAACAAAATCTTGCGGCACGGACATTTAGGTAGTTCCCATTTCAACCCATTTCTATTGAACCTTCCCGTTTGCCATTTCCCCTTACAACCCGACCCGAAAGGATTTTTTGATTTCAACTATTATCACCTCGCCCCCGAACCACCTTCACACTTGGACCATTGTCATCTTGCCCTCGACGGAACGCCATCGGTTGAATCAGCTCAAACATACGCGCATGACGGTAAGCTTAGGTCGCTTATTAAAACACGGTAGCACTGGCATTTGTCACAGTTCTTGACGCACAGCGTGCGTGACTCTTCTTGTGCCAAGAAGGTATCTCTCTCGGTGCTTCAGGCGTCGCCACTGTGCTCGATTATTTCGATGGCATCTGGATGAATGAAAATTTCGCCATTGAACAGTGGAACCACCATCGAAACCGAGGACCACGGACCAACAACCGTACGGAGTCGTGGCACTGAAAGATTAACGAAATGTCAGGGAGAGCCCACTCGAACACTTGCAGTTTCGTTCACTTTATCAAGAAGAATGAGACTTTGACAAGAAAACATTTGCTGCAACTTGCAAATGGTGGAGCCAGTGCGGGTCAGGGGGCACAAGTGGATCACCAAAGACAGGAACCTATCTGAACTGAGGTGTCAGCTTTATGACGATGAGATTCGACTTTCCGAACAAGGTAAAAGGCATTTTGAGCAGACATGTACAAGTTACTAAAAAAAGTAATTGAGTTAAGTAACCGAGTATTGGCCTCGAAAGTAATTTGAGTAGATAAGTTACATTTATATTTTTTGTCAAGGAAGTACATAGGTTTTGATCCGTTAGTGAAATTCTGCTAGCCGAATATATAAAGCGGCTTGTGATTTCACAGAAAGGCTTTAATAGTTGGTTCTGCTTTTGCGTGCCTAATTGGTTTGTACTTTTTTGTTTTGTTTTTGGTCAATGATGTACTGCGGATGTATCATTTGTACTTTGAGGTTTAGCACTGCCTGAGCTTGATTTTGCAGAGTGTGTTCGCTTGTTTACAGTATTGCGTAAACTCATCTAAAAGTACATGAAGTAAAGTACAAAGCAAATGAGAGGTGATGTACTTGAAGTAAAGTAGTAAGTAGACCGGGTGCAATGTACTTGAAGTGCTATAAATACAATGTACTTTAAAAGTAAAGTATAAGTACTTTTTAACACAATCTTTCACGATGCCCTCTCATCCCCTATAGGTTTTTTTGTTTTTTTAACTGGTATGCATTGTTTTAGGGGTAATCGGAGGATGCATTAGTTTCGTCGGAAATGGTGGCAAATATTGGATAAAGTCAAGCCGCCAGAGAGTAGTTGTTTTACTCTCGCTGACGAACTATTTAACCCAATCAACTAATAAGGCACTTATTTGTATCGGTCTTATAGCCGCCATTATTTAACTCACAGAAATAACCACATGACGTCTTGAAAGACGATAGTGCGTTTCACATGACGATGCGCCATATTTTTTTTCCAATTTGGGAAATGTACATTGATGTCGGAAGTTGTACTTTCCTCGGAAAGTACCAGAAAAAAAATGCTTTAGTAAAGTACAAGTGCATGCTCAGAGAATGTGTTTCAAGTAAAATGCAAGTTTTCGAAACCTAGATGTAGTACTTTGTGCTTAAAGTATTTCCCAGCACTGTTTATTGTTTATCATTTTTTATATAAAGCGTCGGGGGAATTATTAACGTTTCTGGAACGATCTTCGAATCTTGGACGACCTGTGTTGGTCGTTTGTGAGCGCCTCCGCCTTTCCGCTGGGCCTGCTTTCCACCTGCCACGCGATAACGCAGCGCATGCGCATTGGCGACCAATCTCCGCTTATTAAACTGCAAACGCACCCCATGGTTTGAGATGAACCCTCTCCACAATCTCTAAAGATACGTTGTGACTGCTTGTTGCTCAGCTAGTTGGTGATACATGATTCTGGAGATGTCAGCTGAACGTAAGAAGAAAGAGAAAGAGAGAGAGTGAAATGGTTCCTGATTCAAAAATGTGTTTGTCGTTCTTCCCTCTTTTTTTTTCTCTTCGTGCACCTTCTTACCAGACATGTACGTAACGCGTTACAAGCAACAGAGTTACTTGTACCTAGTTACTATTTTCGATAACGAGTAACGTATTTAGTTACATTTTTAGAAAAGGAACGAGTAACGTACTTAAGTTACTTTTAAGGCCAAGTAACGAGTAACGGTATCTTGTTACTTTTGAGGAGTAACTTGTACAACACCGCTTAGATGGCCTTGTTTTTATTCTAGCCTGAGCATGCGTCTATTGCGACAAAGGCAGACGGGCAACCCGAAAAAACAAATAAACAGTATGACAGTACAGCAACGTATATCGCTGAACACGTCAGTCGAACTGTGTCCAGCGATAAACGTTGCTGTACTGAACTCTACAGCTGGGAATGTCCTTCACCCAGCGAGCACAATCAGGTTCGTTGGGTGAACTTTCTAGAACCGAGTACGGACCGAATGTAAACCCGGAGGTTGCAAACACAGGAAGGCACATAACCCATTACCCGCTGTCCTCACTGAAGGCGTAGTTCCCGAAGATTCGCCAGCTCTTCCTGAAGACAACACTGCCGTTCCTTCGAGCGCGTCAGTAGAACGACGCTTCAGCGACGCCCGAGATGAATTTTCAAGGAAGCGGGGAAACATAACTCATCAAAACTGCGACAGGCAGCTGCTGCTTAAGGGCAATGACTACTAAAAAGGAAACAATAAACCATGAAACAAAAACGGTTGTGTATTTGGTCGTCAAAGTAACGTGAAAAGTAGCTCGTTACTTTCGAGGTAACTCATGCGTTCCTTTTGAGATTCGGTAACGAGTAACGTATTTAGTTCCTTTTTGAGCGAGTAACTAGTAACGGTATTTAGTTACTTTTTTTGGTAACGTGTACATGTCCGCTTCTTACTTTCAGCTGGCATCTTCAGAATCTTCAGAATCTCTAAAGATACCACTGCGAACTTTGCGCCATCTCACAGCGTTTGCAAGAAATACAAACGAACCTTTGGCATACTTCCTCCACGGCAAGAGGCACCGTTCAGACACTACTTTTTTTTTTCTTTTTTGCCGTGGTCCTGTTAACACCGAAAGGAACTCTAATCTTCCGATCATCGATGAACAAGGAAGGAAGAACAAACAAACTGTAACAACAAAAGCACGGTAACAGCAAATCACAAGGGGACACCGCTAGAGGCCAGATTCAGAAACAAATCAGGGTCGGAAATCAGGTCTCACGGATGACGATATGGGCGGAGAGGGCGATCTTGTCCATGGACAGGGCCCAGATGCGCAGGTTGTGGACCTGGTACACGCCGGGCTGCCGGGCGAGCAGTCCCTGGACCTGGCGGAAGTCGATGCTGTTCGGCTTGCCCTCCATCAGTACCGTCAGGGCCTCGCGCAGGATGGCCATCGTGGACAGCAGAACCAGCACCGAGAACAGGAAGGTGCAGAGCGGATCCGCAATCCGGTACTCGGGCTGAAGGAAAGCAGGACACGGTGGGCTCTGGAGTCGGAAGATCCTCGTCCGAAGGTCCCAACGAGATCAAGGCTAAACCTGATCGACTACAACCTCATCTTTTATAACCCGACTTTTCCTTTACCGAAACTGACATCACCGTGAAGGAGGTGCTTTCCCCCTGGAGAAAAAAGCAGGGGCATTCCATCTCAATTGTCCCAGACGTTGGACTCAATTATTGATTGACCCCTAGTTCAATGCCCATTTTAGAGATTCAAACCACGCTCACGCCATAAAAAAAAGAAAATTGTTCAGCGAAAATATTTTAGGAAAAGGTTAAAGACCTTAGAGTAAAAAGCCAAGAATTTTCTTTAAAAATCGGAAATGGCCGAGCGCAACGTCTGGGACGTTTGAGATTGAATGACCCAGCACGGACATTGTGGTTGTTAATTTGCTTAATGGTAGGGAAGGACAACTAAACGCTTAATCTTCCGAATAATTCATTAGTGCTTCAATCGCGATCAACATCTTGAATAGGATCATCGCACTTAGATTTTGAATTGGGAACTTTTCTGTGAACAAAGAAAAAGTGAAAATACCTGCTTTATCATTATTTAGTGCGCATTTGTCTATTTCAGACCACCGCATGTCTATTCTTAGAAGACACATGACGCATGCCTGTGTCTGGTGTACCTGAGAAGAGAACTACTGAGCATGCCCAGAACGCCTTCCATGCAGCCGAGCGAGACAAAGACGGCTGCGCGTCACGACGAACCTTGAAGTAGATGATGAGGGCGGCCACGAAGACGCCCAGGCTCTGGAGGAAGTCTCCGATGACGTGGATGAGTGCGGCGCGGACGTTGATGTTGCCCGTGCCCTTGGCTGTAGCGGAGCTCGCCGTGCTCACCGGGGACTGGTAACCGTCCATCCCCCGCTCCTCGTCCGAGTCCTTGGAGGGCGACCCGTGGTCCGATCCGTGCGACGAGCCGTGCGAATGGCCGTGCGGAACGCCGCCTACCTGGAGCGCAGCTCCCATGCTGAGAAAGTGAGAGAGCCGGAGAAACCTTCTCATTAAAGGGGCCCACCAACACTTTTTTTGACTGGTTCGAAGTTCGCGCTGAAACGGAGCTCCATGAAAGCAGGAACACCGAGGAAAAAAATATTACAGAAATTCGCAATATTTTGTGAGTTATTAGCAAATTAAATATTGCAGAAAACAACTTTAAATAAGCAAAACATTGCGCTTCATGACGTAAAATGAAACAGTTTAGCGATTGGAGCAAAGCGGTTGGCCAATTGGACGCGAGTTTGGTTGATAGCCCGTCGGCCCGGTCGGCCATTAGGCCTCGCTGCAACCATCGTAGCTTTGGAATCGGGTTGCCATCATCGATGAATTTACCGGGCTTATCGGATTTTGAGCGCCGAATTCTTAAAAGGAGTGCGGAGCTGGGCGTCGCGCCGTACGAGGACACACCACGCAAGCGCCGCGACGCGTCTCTGCCTCAGTCCGCTTCGACAGCCGCGGAAGGCTCGTCTCCCGCAACTCCGCCACCGGAGCCACCTCGGCGCAGTAGGAGGTACTCCGCCGCTGGGAGGCGCGCATGAGCGACGAGGCGTTGTTTTCGCCCTTTTTGAACTTTAATTTGCAACTTTATTAGCTCTATAAAAACGACTTGTTAGAGAAATAATGACGGTTAACGTGTGATATACTTTATTTCGCTTCAAAATTTCTGGGACGGCTCTCGCCAATCACGAAACCCAGTGAATGTGACGTATAGTGAAAGGGAGCGCCGTTATGCGCGCGCATTCGGCACCTCGCGGCGCCACCGTCGGAGGAGGTGTTTCCGAGTTGTCAAATTAAAATATGATGCGCTAATATTTTTAAACTCTTTCGTTGTCCACTGGGTTTCCGGGACCACTAGCGTGGAGAAACCGCAAAAAAAAGTAGACGCTCAAATACTGTTGGAGGGCCCCTTTAAAGTCCAGCCGAATGGTGCGCTCCAGGTTTCTTACAAGTATGCCCGACACTAGATCATTTTCAAAACCCCATCGAGCAACATTCGTGGTCGCCATTTCTTAGGCGTGTGATCGAATCTCGTCCTCGCCGGAAGCTGGTGTGCAGCACTCGTTTCGATACGATCAAGCTGAGCCGAGTGCACCTGCCCAAACAATGGCAGACTCGGATAATGGACCTTTTCCGAGAATCGTTCTGCGCACGCGCGAGCGCCCGATGCCAAGCGGCGGAAGTGTGCACGAAAAATCGAGGAAATTCGGAAGGAGGCTGTGGATCAGCGAGTAGAAAACGTAATTGCAGCATACATATAATTGTGTTACGCAAAAAAAGAAAGCGGACGGAAAGAATAACACGACGTTTAAGTGGACGCCACGGATGCCCCACTTGGACGGCGCGTTGGGCACGCCCTGCTGCTCAGAGAACGAAGAAACTGGTAGCGTAGCTCCCATTATCGATTGGTAGCGCAGGTAGGTCCCTTCTTCGATTTTTAGTTCGTGCAGCGCACCGCCTGGTGCCGTCGGTATGTGAAAAAGGTCCATTGGCCTGGCAGCTACCAGGGCTGGCTTGCTATAGGAACAGCGTCTCAGCTGAGACTGGGGAAAGAAGACACTGCCAAAGCCAGCGCACGAGCTGGGCGGGAATCAAACCGCGTCTCAAGACGCTCGCGCGCCCCAGCCTTTTCAGGCTTTCTTTACTGAGAGCCTGAGAGCGCTGTTCCAGCAGGCCGGCCAGATAGCGCGCACTTAGGGGCCAGCGGAGGAAGAGCAGAGGAAGGGCAGTGGGCCGTGCGTGCAGGCAACCAAAACAAAGACTGGAACACTAATAACGGAAAAATTCTCAACAACAACAACAAAAAAAATACCATTTTTTAATTTTTTTTTTGTTACTGTTTTGCCTTAATTTTGCGATAACTTTTCTTGGCAGTGCAGTGGAAGTTACAGGCACGCGTTCCCTCTCCCATTTTGAGCGCTGAATAAAGATGTCCGTGGGCTCTCCTCCTCTCCTCGGAAATGCAAACAAAAAAAAACAAAAAGTCGTTTTAGCTCGTTTGTTACAAAGAAAAATGCCATATCATCATCATCACCGGTCTATGTTTGTCTTTTTAGACTTAGGCTAGGTGGCGGAAGCTACTGCCGTTACAAAGGCTACAGACATCAACATCCATCCATCCATCCATTCATTTTTTGAGGCGCCAACTGGCGCGACGGTGCAGGCTGCAAACGAACTCAAATCGCAAAGTTACCGCGCACACTTTTGCGCTTGACTGGAAGAGCCGGCGATTGAGCAAGCACAGGAAGGCGGTGAGCGCCGTGATGTTTCGCTTTCGGCACTGTTCCATTGACCATAACGTGAAACGAAGTATAGAAGACGCCCCTTTCTTGGTCGGAAATGGGATTCGTCATATATGTAGGCTCTTGCTACTTGTCGAGGGGCACAGTATCGAGAAACCTTAGCTCTCATATTCTCCTCAGAAAGACAGGAAGGTATTATTTACCCAGAATACACACATTACGCAACAAGGCTGGGAAGGTTTCACATTCCCTGTACGTTCAATAATACCAAAAAGAACTTATGGGTCTAGGTTCTTTGAAAGCTGTTAAAGACGAGTTCGGGACTTGAGTGTTTACAAAATGAAGTTTAAAATAAGCTTTTCCGTGTCTTTTGCTGACATCGAGGTTTGCACCATTCATAATTGTGTTGCTTATTTGTGTATGTTCTTCAACTGCTGATATAGATGCCTTTTCCATATTAACCAGATCTCTTCTCTGAACCTTCTGTGCGCGTACGGTGACCATTGTGTATATTGTGTGTGTGTTTCAATACGCTTCAACTATTTCAACAAATAGTTGAAGCGTATTCTATAAAGTCCTCAGGTGACAACTGCGTCAGCGACGCCTTCGATTTTACTAAATGACAAGGAAGTTTCTTTTCTAGATGGTTTTGTGCAGTCACGGTGACCTGATACAAATGTTTTAATCATTAAAATATTAAGGCGGGCTGAGTTGGTTTAACATAATGATTTAAAAAGCGCAAAGGACAGACACGGACATGAAGTAGACAGGACAGCGCTATACTCACAACTGGGGTTTTAATAGAAAATTGAAGAAGAGAAGAAAGAAGCAAAATAAACTCTACGGGAAGATAAGAAGGACGAAAATAAATGAAAAAATTGAAGAGGTATGAGAATCATCATAGCAATTGTAGATATAAATTAATATAAAGAATAAATAAAAAAACTTTAAATTTAAAGTATAAGAAAAGGCTTCCAAAAATAAGTTTAACATTACTGCAACATGACTTTGAAGGGATGAAGTTTGAGAGAATTCGCCTACGTCGAAACCTGCTATACCCCATTGATGTAGGAATAATACGCCATCGGGCGGAGAAAGGACACGGAGACAGGCCCAACGCAGGTCACCAAGCCTGACATGTACTGCGACGGTAAGGTGGGCTCGTTGGATCTTAACATCAATGATTGTAAAAAGCGCAGAGGACAGACGCACGGACATGAAGTAGACAGGACAGCGCTATACTCGCAGCTCAGCGGATTGTAATAGCGAGAATGCCCTGCAGGAGAGGAAGTAAGACAAGGTAAGTTCTACGGCAGATCGGAAGGCACGACACCGGCCAGATTGTCCCACATTGAAGACGTACCAGCAGTCAGCGTGAAATTGTAGACCATGCCGCCGATGACACAGAATAAATATACCTCGTGTTTAACTTTAAAATCATCTAGAAAGGTTCTTTGGGAGGAAGTTTGACATTATTCAGCAGTCTCCTCGAAGCTGTCTGGAGGCTGAAGATACCAGAGAATGTCACGTCGAGACTGCCACTCAAATTGATGTAGTGTGATAAGCTGGTGTATCGGGATGGAGAAGAACTGCTGGACGTACTGTTAAACTTCTTCTTGAAGCCTTTCTTGACGTTTTAAACTTGATAATATTTTCGATCGACTTCAGATAGGATGCAGTGGGATATCCAGACGATTTCGATGATCTATCCACCTGCGTATCAAAGCTTTCAGCTTTATGGTCACAGCACTTATCTTAGGCAGCAGAGAGGCAGACTGCCACGTCTCGTAGCTTCTAATGCGTAGACTCCAGTATTAGAGCAGCTGTTATGTCCAGTTCGATACTTCCAAGTCATTATGTTAAGCCTAATACCTTTCAAGATCAGTTAGTGCTTGACATAATACGTGGAACTATTCACCACCTCCACATGAGGTCAAAAAAGGTTCCTTGCGGTGATAGCGGTTGCGACATTGTCTCAAACTTCATCCTTCAAAGTCATGAGCACAATAATGTTAAACTTATTTTTGAAGCCTTTTTTTTAATGTTTTTAAATTTATAAATTTTTTTAATTTATTCTTATATGATAATTTATATCTACAATTACGGTGATGATACTCATACCTCTTCAATTTTTCATTTATTTTTCGTCCTCTTATCTTCCAGAATGGAATTTATTTTGCTCTTTCTTTCTTTCTTTTCTTTTGCTCCTCTGTTTAAAACCCCAGCTGTGAGCATAGCGCTGTCCTGTCTACTTCATCACGTGCTGCCTGTCCCTATGCCTTTTTAAATGACTGCTGTTAAACCAACTAGCCTACACTCTTTTTAATATTTTTCTTTAGTACATTTCCTTTTCTTCTGCATTGGCGCCCGTTTCCGTGTTCTTCTCCTCCCGATCCCGTTTATTTCTATATCAATTTGATAGCAGTTTCGACGTGCAATCTCAAACTTCATCCTTCAAAGTCATGTTGCAATAATGTTAAGCCTGGCTTTTTGAAGCCTTTTTAATATTTTAAATTTAAAATTTTTTATTTATTCTTTATATTAATTTATATCTACAATTTCTATGATGATTCTCATACCTCTTCAATTTTTTTCATTTATTTTCGTCCTTCTTATCTTCCGTGGAATTTATTTTGCTTCTTTCTTCTCTTCTTTAATTTTCTCATTAAAACACCCGAAGTTGTGAGTATAAGCGCTGTACACCGTCTCGCTTCATGTCCGTGTCTGTCCTTTTGCGCTTTTTAAATCATTATGTTAAACCAACTAGCCCACCTTAATATTTTAGTACATTTCTTCTTCTATTGGGCCCGTTTCCGTGTTCTTCTCCTCCCGATCCCGTTTATTTCTTATATCAATTTGATAGCAGTTTCGACGCATCTCAAACTTCATCCTTCAAAGTCATGTTGCAATAATGTTAAACTTATTTTTGAAGCCTTTTTAATATTTTAAATTTAAAATTTTTTTATTTATTCTTTATATTAATTTATATCTACAATTTCTATGATGATTCTCTACCTCTTCAATTTTTTCATTTATTTTCGTCCTTCTTATCTTCCGTAGGATTTATTGGCTTCTCTTCTCTTCTTTAATTTTCTATTAAAACCCCAGTTGTGAGTATAGCGCTGTCCTATTACTTCATGTCCGTGTCTGTCCTTTGCGCTTTTTAAATCATTATGTTAAACCAACTAGCCCACCTTAATATTTTAGTACATTTCCTTTCTTCTGCATTGGGCCCGTTTCCGTGTTCTTCTCCTCCCGATCCCGTTTATTTCTATATCAATTTGATAGCAGTTTCGACGTGCAATCTCAAACTTCATCCGTCAAAGTCATGTTGCAATAATGCGCAACTTATTGTCTGAAGCCTTTGCAATATTTGAAATTCTGACTTTTTTATTTATTCTTTATATTAATTGGTATCTACAATTTCTGTGATGATTCTCTAGTCTTCAATTTTTTGTTTATTTTCGTCCTTCTTATCTTCCGTAGAATTTATTTTGCTTCTTCTTCTCTCTTTAATTTTCATTAAAACCCCAGTTGTGAGTATAGCGCTGTCCTGTCTACTTCATGTCCGTGTCTGTCCTTTGCGCTTTTTAAATCATTATGTTAAACCAACTAGCCTAATCTTTAATATTTTAGTACATTTCCTTTCTTCTGCATTGGGCCCATTTTCCGTGTTCTTCTCCTCGATCCAATCCGTTATATCAATTCGACAGCAGTTTCGACGTGCAATCTCAAACTTCATCCTTCAAAGTCATGTTGCAGTAATGTTAAGCTTGTTCTGGAGAAGCCTTGTTAACACTTCAAATGTACCAGTTCGTCCTTTGCGCATTCTTTAAATCGATTTATGTCTACAATTTCCATGACTGATTCTCATACCTCTTCAATATTTTTCATGTATTTTCGTCCCTTCTTGCATCTGCCGTAGAATTTATCCTGCTTCTTTCCTCCCATCTCTAGTTTTCTATCAAAACCCAGTCGTGAGTGCAGCGCTGTCCTGTACTACTTCATGTCCGTGTCTGTCCTTCGCGCTTTTTAAATCATTATCGTTGAACCAACTAGCCCGCATATGTTAGGAGCATTTCCTTTCTTCTGCATTGGGCCCGTTTCCGTGTTCTTCTCTCGATCCCGTTTATTTCTATATCAATTTGATAGCAGTTTCGACGTGCAATCTCAAACTTCATCCTTCAAAGTCATGTTGCAATAATGTTAAACTTATTTTTGAAGCCTTTTAATATTTTAAATTTAAAATTTTTTATTTATTCTTTATTAATTTATATCTACAATTTCTATGATGATTCTCATACCTCTTCAATTTTTTCATTTATTTTCGTCCTTCTTATCTTCCATAGAGGTTATTTTGCTTCTTTCTTCTCTTCTTTAATTTTCTATTAAAACCCCAGTTGTGAGTATAACAGCTGTCCTGTCTACTTCATGTCCGTGTCTGTCCTTTGCGCTTTTAAATCATTATGTTAAACCAGCTAGCCCACCTTAATATTTCCGAGAGACATTTCCTTTCTTCTGCATTAAGGCCCGTTTCCGTGTTCTTTCTCCTCCCGATCCCGTTTATTTCTACATCAGTTTGATAGCAGTTTCGATAATTACAATCTCAAACTTCATCCTTCAAGAAGTCATGTTGCAATAATGTTAAACTTATTTTTGAAGCCTTTTTAATATTTTAAATTTCAAATTTTTTTGTTATTTTATATTATTTTATATCTCAATTCGGTGATGATTCTCATACCTCTCATTTTTTCATTTATTTTCGTCCTCTTATCTTCCATCGATTTTATTTTGCTTCTTTCTTCTCTTCTTTACTTTTCTTTAAAACCCCAGCTGTGAGTATAGCGCTGTCCTGTCTACTTCATGTCTGTCTGTCCCTGCGCTTTTAAATCATTATGTTAAACCAACTAGCCCACTTCTTTTTAATATTTTTCTTTAGCAGCATTTCCTTTTCTTCTGTATTTCTCAGCCCGTTTCCGTGTTCTTCTCCTCCTGATCTCCGTTTTATTAGCAAACCCTAGTGCTGTGGTAGGCTATAGCGCTGTCCTATTCACGTGCATGTCCGTCGCTCTGTCCTTTGCGCTTTTTAAATCATTATGTTAAACCAACTAGCCCACCTTAATATTTTAGTACATTTCCTTCTTCTGCATTGGGCCCTTTTCCGTGTTCTTCTCCTCCCGATCCCGTTTATTTCTATATCAATTTGATAGCAGTTGTCAGCCAGCCGATGGCAACTGCGTCTAAACTTCATCCTTCAAAGTCATGTTGCAATAACTGTCAAACTTATTTTTGAAGCCTTTTTAATATTTAAATTTAAAATTTTTTCACTTATCCTTTATATTAATTTATATCTACAATTGCTCTGGTGATTCTCATACCTCTTTTCAATGTTTTTTCATTTAGTTTCCTCGTCCTTCTTATCTTCCGTAGAATTTATTTTTGCTTCTTCCTTCTCTTCTTTAGATCCTGTTCTATTAAAACCCCAGTTGTGAGTATAGCGCTCGTCCTGTCTACTTCATGTCGTCCGTCTGTCCTTTGCGCTTTTTAAATCATTGCGTTAAACCAACCAGCCCACCTTAATATTTTAGTACATTTCCTTTCTTCTGCATTGGGCCCTTTTCCGTGTTCTTCTCCTCCCGATCCCGTTTTATTAAAACCCCAGTTGTGAGTAGCAGCTGTCCGTGTCTACTTCATGTCCGTGTCTGTCCTTTGCGCTTTTTAAATCATTATGTTAAACCAACTAGCCTAATCTTTAATATTTTAGTACATTTCCTTCTTCTGCATTGGGCCTTTTTCCGTGTTCTTCTCCTCCCGATCCCGTGTATTTATTATCAATACACAGTTGTGAGCTATAGCGCTGTCCTGTTACTTCATGTCCGTGTCTGTCCTTTGCTTTTAAATCATTATGTTAAACCAACTAGCCCACCTTAATATTTCTAGTACATTTCCTTTCTTCTGCATTGGGCCCTTTTCCGTGTTCTTCTCCTCCCGATCCTGTTTTATTAAAACTCGAGTGTGCAGTATAGCGCTGTCCTGTCTACTTCATGTCCGTGTCTGTCCTTTGCGCTTTTTAAATCATTATGTTAAACCAACTAGCCCACCTTAATATTTTAGTAGCATTTCCTTTCTTCTGCATTGGGCCCTTTTCCGGTGTTCTTCTCCTCCTGATCCCGTTTATTTCTATATCAATCCGACAGCAGTTTCGACGTGCAATATCAAGCTTCGTCCTGTCCACGTCTGCTTGCATGTCCGTGTCTGTCCTTTGCGCTTTTTAAATCATTATGTTAAACCAACTAGCCCACCTTAATTTTATACTTTCCATGATGATTCTCATTCCCTTTCTTTCCGTATTCGTCCTCTTTTTCCGTGTTTATTTCTTCTCTCTCTGATCCTAGTTTCTATTAAAACCCAGTTGTGGGTATAGCGCTGTCCTGTCTACTTCATGTCCGTGTCTGTCCCTTGCGCTTTTTAAATCATTATGTTAAACCAACTAGCCCACCTTAATATTTTAGTACATTTCCTTTCTTCTGCATTGGCCCTTTTCCGTGTTCTTTCTCCTCCTGATCCCGTTTTATTATCATATACTCAGTTGTGAGTATAGCGCTGTCCTGTCTACGTGCATGTCCGTGTCTGTCCTTGCGCTTTTTAAACATCATGTTAAACCAACTAGCCCACCTTAATATTTTAGTACATTTCCTTCTTCTGCATTAGGCTCCTTTTCCGTGTTCTTTCTCCTGATCCCGTTTATATTAAAGTCCCAGTTGTGAGTATAGCGCGTCCTGTCAACTTCATGTCCGTGTCTGTCCTTGCGCTTTAAATCAATTATGTTAAACCAACTAGCTTGCATCCTTAATATTTTAGTAGCATTTCTCTTCTGCATTGGGCCCTTTTCCGTGTTCTTCTCCTCCTGATCCTCGTTCTATTAAAACCCCAGTTGTGAGTATAGCGCTGTCCTGTCTCACTTCATGTCCGTGTCTGTCCTTTGCGCTTTTTAAATCATTATGTTAAACCAACTAGCCCACCTTAATATTTTAGTACATTTCCTTTCTTCTGCATTGGGCCCTTTTCCGTGTTCTTCTCCCTCCCGATCCTGTTTTATTTCTATATCAATCCGACAGCAGTTTCGACGTGCAGTCTATAGCTTGTCCTGTCTACTTCATGTCCAGTGTTCGTCCTTTTTGCGCTTTTTAAATCATTATGTTAAACCAACTAGCTCACCTTAATATTTTAGTACTATTTTCTCTCTCTGCATTGGGCTCTTTTCCGTGTTCTTTCTCCTGATCCCGCTTCTTTCTATCTCTCTTTGATTTCTATTAAACCCCCAGTTGTGAGTATAGCGCTGTCCTGTCTACTTCATGTCCGTGTCTGTCCTTTGCGCTTTTTAAATCATTATGTTAAACCAACTAGCCCACCTTAATATTTTAGTACATTTCCTTTCTTCTGCATTGGGCCCTTTTCCGTGTTCTTCTCCTCCCGATCCCGTTTATTTCTATATCAATTTGATAGCAGTTTCGACGTGCAAAGCAAGTTTCTATAGCGCTGTCCTGTCTACTTCATGTCCGTGTTCTGTCCTTTGCGCTTTTTAAATCATTATGTTAAACCAACTAGCCCACCTTAATATTTTAGTACATTTTCCTTTCTTCTGCATTGGGCCCTTTTCCGTGTTCTTCTCCTCCCGATCCCGTTTATTTCTATATCAATTTGATAGCATTTCGACGTGCAAAGCAAGGTGTGCGTATAGCGCTGTCCTGTCTACTTCATGTCCGTGTCTGTCCTTTGCGCTTTTTAAATCATTATGTTAAACCAACTAGCCCACCTTAATATTTTAGTACATTTCCTTTCTTCTGCATTGGGCCCTTTTCCGTGTTCTTCTCCTCCCGATCCCGTTTATTTCTATATCAATTTGATAGCAGTTTCGACGTGCAATGTCAAGGCTTCTATAGCGCTTCAAAGTCCTGTCTACTATCATGTCCGTAGTCTTGTCCTTTGACGCCTTTTTAATATCATTAAATGTTAAAATTCCAACTAGCCCATCCTTTATATTAATTTATATGTACTATTTCCTATGTGCTTCTGCATACCTGCTGCGCCTTTTTCGTGTATCTTCGTCCTCCTGATCTTCCTAGAATTTATTTCTGCATATCAATCTTGATCTGCTTTAGTTTTCGATGTGCAAAGCCCCAGTTGTGCGTATAGCGCTGTCCTGTCTACTTCATGTCCGTGTCTGTCCTTTGCGCTTTTTAAATCATTATGTTAAACCAACTAGCCCACCTTAATATTTTAGTACATTTCCTTTCTTCTGCATTGGGCCCGTTTCCGTGTTCTTCTCCTCCCGATCCCGTTTATTTCTATATCAATTTGATAGCAGTTTCGACGTGCAATCTCAAACTTCATCCTTCAAAGTCGCTGTTGCAATAATGTTAAACTTCATTTTTGAAGCCTGTCCTTAATATTTTAAATTTAAAATTTCTTTTATGTTATTCTTTATACCAATTTATACCCACAATTTCTATGATGATTCTCAGTACCTCTTCAATTTTCTGCATTTAGCCCTTTTCCGTCCTTCTTACTCTTCCGTATGACATTTATTTCTGCTTCTTTCTTGCTCTTCTTTAATTTTCTATTAAAACCCCAGTTGTGAGTATAGCGCTGTCCTGTCTACTTCATGTCCGTGTCTGTCCTTTGCGCTTTTTAAATCATTATGTTAAACCAACTAGCCCACCTTAATATTTTAGTACATTTCCTTTCTTCTGCATTGGGCCCGTTTCCGTGTTCTTCTCCTCCCGATCCCGTTTATTTCTATATCAATTTGATAGCAGTTTCGACGTGCAATCTCAAACTTCATCGCTTCAAAGTCATGTTGCAATAATGTTAAACTTATTTTTGAAGCCTTTTTAATATTTTAAATTTAAAACTTTTTTATTTATTCTTTATATTAATTTATATCTACAATTTCTATGATGATTCTCATACCTCTTCAATTTTTTCATTTATTTTCGTCCTTCTTATCTTCCGTAGAATTTATTTTGCTTCTTTCTTCTCTTCTTTAATTTTCTATTAAAACCCCAGTTGTGAGTATAGCGCTGTCCTGTCTACTTCATGTCCGTGTCTGTCCTTTGCGCTTTTTAAATCATTATGTTTTAATCATTGTCATCTGTTTGAGTTTATGAGTTGGTTTTAGCACGTGGGGTCGGCAAGATGGGAAGCAGGTGTTCACGCATGTGTGCTGGGTGGTTTGCCTTGATTAAATCATTTGAAAGTTAGCGCCAGTCCGTGTTGTATGTGTCTCTTCTTCGTCCGTGTTCTTTGCGCTTTTAGTCCTCTACACCACCTATAACTAACTAGCCCAATCCAAGGGTTTAACTCCTATAGGGAGACTGGCGGACCCGAATTTCGTGCAAAGAAAAGTAATAAATTATTATTATTATTATTATTATTATTATTATTATTATTATCACTATTATTATTATTATCATTATTATTATCATTATTATCATTATCATTATTATTATTATATTCGGCATACAAATTTCGAATAAAAGTATAGCAATACATGCACAGAACAATTCAGACAATTCGTGCTATGGTGACTATTTCATTTATTTGTTTCCCGTTCATCTCGAGGAGGCAGAGATTAAAGACGTGACGCCTGACGAAGTCTCTATGATATGGATCGTTCGAATACAGATGATTCTACATGACAGCGTTCACGAGAACCTTAAAGGTGACGCTTACCACATCCCTAGCAGCGAGCAAGACAGCGGATTCCAGCAATTGGCGACTCACATGATGTTGACGATGATGCCGACGCCCGCCGTGACGAGCATGATGGTGGCGTTGATCTCGTACTCTTCCACCAGGATCCTCTGGACGTGCTGTAGACCAGCGCGCCGGTCACCACCCAGATGAGCAGAACCGAAGTCACCGCGCCGATCACCTCTGCACGGGCGAAAAAAAGTGACGAGTCGTAGCGCCAGCGTAATTAAGACCGCGCACAAGAGGACCAGGACAGCTGGGACCATGCCGCATAGAAGACAAGGCCTGCGCATGACGTCATCGTTCATCAGACTCCCGACACGCCCCAAGCGGCAACCAAGCCTCGACGAGAGATGCAGGAAAGCGGCTGACGCGTCCGTCTTGGGCGTCGCCGCCTGGGTAGCGAAAGGCTGACACAAGCTAGGCGGAGCTCCGTGGATCCACTGGTGATGACGTTTCGGGGGAAACGCCTTGCAATCTAGGTTGAATTGAGCAGACGGTGCCTCCGCAGGTAGGTCACGCATAAACGCCATGCGCCATTTGTTTCTAATCAGCTAAGCATGACAGCGCTGAGCGGAGTCCGCTGCGCACCTTAAGAATTGCAGGGCAATATGAACACTCGGCGAGGAGAGTCGGCGAGATCGCCGTGGCCAGCGTCACGCTTGTCGCTTGGCCAATCGCTGGCGCGGCTCCGCATGGCCAATGGCGGCGGTCGGCGATCTCACCGACTTTCTCGCAGAGTGTCGAACTTAGGGCCACCGAGTCTTTGTCACGCTGTTGTTGTCCTGTTACCTACAATGAATCATCAAGCTGTCCAGGCGCTTTATCTTAGCAATATCTCGTACCTGCCCTGTACCAGCCAAAGCTCATGCGAAGCGTGGGTGGCCTATGGGCCAGCCAGAGCGAGGAAGGACGCTGATCATGAAGCTCGCGAAGTCGGTCAACAGGTGGGCCGCAGCGTCCGTCCGCATATCGCCAAGCTGTTGGCCAGCGGGCCTCCTGGAAAGATGACAGCACAAGAGAACCGGACAGCGAGGAAATGACAAGGTGTTAAAAAGTTGGGTGTACTAAAGACGAGTCAAGGGGAAGAGGTTGCACCCACCGACAATCTCGATGAGCATAAACACCAGGCAGAGCACGCTGGCGAAGATGAGCTTCTTGCGGGCGAGTGTGTCCACTTCCACGTCATCCGGGCTGTGGCAGTGCTCGACCGTGCTTGCCTGCGGAAGGGTGCACTGGGTCAGTCCCAATGGAACCAGGCTTTACCTACGTCACGCACCGAGGGCTGGGTAAAAGGGGCGTCCTCAAAGATGTGGCATCTTATATACGCCCCGTCCTCTGAGAGGGCACCTCCCGTTGAACGAGCATTTAACGAGCCTGCTTCGAAACTCAGCTGTCATAAAACGAGGCACAGAGCGTGACACAGTAGGAAACACGCGATCCCATGTTTTTCTGCAGTTACCTTTATACACAGCTGAAGAATTTTCGGGGAAGGAACATTTGAGCTGTCCTCACAAAACTTCGCTTTTGGAGGATATAATGTACTGCGATTATTGCGAGACGTTACAGTCCTGCTTGCACTACCTAAATTCCCCACCTACAGGGCGAACCAGTGTCGTCGTACAATGGCGTATACCGACCACTTGCTGCACTAAGCATAAAACGTCTCATCTGTTTTGCCTATTTATTTTTTGCGGGTGTTGCGTTTGCGTTAATTACGTCGTTTAGTTGACAGCTGTCGTCCACAAACCACCCATTTGTTCATTCGAATTTAATATACTTATGTAGTGCGTGGCCTATTTGTTCGTTCGATCGTTATGACATTAATCTCTCGTACGCCAGCGGTATAAATCTCGTATAACGATAATAATCCCTGGAGGATGAAAACAAGGGGGACGAAGGACACAGACAAATCTCCAAACACAGCAATGTGACTGGTGCGCGACTGAAAAATCCGCTTGGTCGAACCAGGGACCTCTTCATTTCCAGTGGAGCGCTTTTACAAACTAAGCTAATCAGAAGCTAAGCGTCAGTAGAGCAAATTGGTTGGTAGAGCGCTCCACTGGAAATGGAGAGTCCCTGGTTCGATACCAGGACCAGGCGGATTTTTTCAGTCGCGCACCAGTCACCTAGCTGTGTTTGAAGATTCGTGCTTGTCCTTTGTCCCCCTTCTCGAGAGTTATTATCGTTATTCTTGCTCAGTTTTCTTCGTCTATTTCATCGACGTGCGGCATCAGGCGTTAACAAGCGACGCCGGGTTGTGGTGCAAGAGTTCAACTTCAAAAATTGTTTTCCCGCTTTAAACAAAAATTACTTTGATTAAACTTTCAGAATCAAAAGTCAATCAATGTTCTCCCAAACCCACCATAGTTTGTATTTTTACTTGGACCACCTCAGGGTGAAATAAACGGCTGTTTATGCATCAACACGGACTTTTTGGCAACTTCAGGATTTTTTTTTACTGCGAAATATTGCCGCATAGAGATAGGGCTTACTCACTTCTCGGTTGGTTCAAATAAAGATTTATTAAATAACTGACATAAAGTTAAACTTTAGGGTACACACCTAAGAAATAACACTTTGGAGGAAAACTCTCCTATATATATCTGGCAACTTCCCCTGCCGTCCTCCCAGACCACACTTTCAGCGGGTGCCCCGACCACAGCCAAACTCGTCAAGCAAGGATCCACACAAAGGCGGGAGAGCCGAACTCCTCCGCAGCCGTAAGGGGTCCCAAGTTTTCGAGTTAGCGCCCGGGCGGGAGACTCCACAGCTGAAGGGGGTCGGACGTTTAGGTTGGCCTCCAGATACAGGGAGATGTCGAGGGCTTGGGATCAGGGCGCCAAGTCCTCTGCGGGCCCTTGGCGGGTGCCTATATAGGATTCAGCAGCATTCTGGAGCCCCTCAGTCCACCAATCGGAAAGTTTTGTAAGGACCACTCAAGAGGGGTTTTCTTAGCCCCAATCAAAAGGCTCGGAGCCCAAAGCAAATACGAACATTCCAAAAACTACCGCATCCATGAGACACAACACATTCCAACGAAGCTCACAAGAGCAGCCATAAACAATAGAAAGCACCTTCGTAGACAGAGAAGTTATACATACACAGAGCAAAACCACCTCCGAAGTATAGATCCCAAAAGCAAACATACACAAAACAAAACATTTTCAACGCGGGGTACTGTAACCAAAGTGTAGTGTTACGGCGTGCGTTCACGTTCGTCTCCATCTGGGGTCCCCCGACTCCGGCAGGGGCAATGAACCGTGCCGTAAAAACGAGCGAACCCCCGTAGAAGGTAAAAACAAAGTAAAGCTAGACTAAACACTCGCGCAAGCAAAACATCGCCACAATATTTAATTCAGTGGTTTAAACGATTTTTTTATAAATTACATACCTGCAGGGCAGCCGGTAAAAAGTTCTATTAAGTCCCCACAGCAATTAGATATTTTTGATAAAAATAGCAAAAATGGTAAAATTTTCAAAAATAAATCGTGTTCTTAAAAATATTTTAATTAAACAAAACGGCACAAGCCCAACCACATTGCAAGTCAGCTGTAAAATCTGATTTTTTTATAAATTATAGAGTGAGACCTAGTTTTACGCTATTTTAAAAAAGTTAAAACCGCGCTCACGCCATCAAAAAAGAAATGTTCGTCAAAATTATTTTAGAGCATGGCGAAGGTGGTCGAGCGCAACGCCTGGAACGTTTGACATGGAATGACCCGTTTACTTTTAGCAAATGTTTTATCAGCCGATTTGATATGCGACGTATGGCTGCGACGAAGAACGTACACGGAAAAGCGTTACGCCCATAGGAAGCGTGTAATAGTCCCCGACAGTATTTGAACTCACCAACTGGAGATTGTGAGCCAAGCGCTTCGCCTACTGACGTCGTTTGCCCACTGACGTCGTTTGACAAGTAGCGTCAAGTCCACCGTGCGTCAAGTGCACCAAGCACGAAGCCCGTACCTCGTGTAGCCCTTGGAAGCAAATGGCGGCGGAGCACTCGCTCGTGGCACGTGTCATCGCGCGTTCGCTCAACAATGGATGGAGGTACTTGTAAAGCCCGAGTCCCACTAAAGCAGGGGTTTTAAACACGCGGCCCGCGGACCGCATGCGACCCGCGACATTTTGGGAAGCGGCCCGTAAGCATCACGCGGCTGGTAGCTCCCGTTCATATGCCTCGAGTGCCGCATGCGCCATGAATATTAGTTTTATATCTTCAATTTATGTCCGCTCAAAAAGAAACTCTGCTTCTGTAACGAGCTCACGCATTTTGCACTATTCTGCTTATCTTTTGGACGGAGTTTGCTTCGTCTAACTGTTGGTTTTCATTCTTTTCTTCTCTAAATCAACCGGAATGGCAATGCCACCACTTGGTTGCAAGCGCGAGCACTCTGCCAAAGGAGACACCCCGGCTGTCCAAAATAAAGCTATGAGCTTGGGCTTTTAGCTGCCATAAAAAAAGTTAAAAAAAGATTCTTATTATGCTGTTATAAAAATCGCTAGAAAAGTAGAAACTGCCGTATGAAGAGAATTTTTTATATACCTGTTGAGCCTAGTGAGTTGTTTGAGAAGGCAACGACAGTGTGCTTGTCCTCGTCCTATTAAAAACTGCCAGTGCTGCGGTGTGGCGGTGTTTTAAATCATGTGGGGGCCCAAAGTAGTCGTACGTGCAAATGAAAGCTAAAGGCGGCAAAACTGTGAGCTTACAAAAATCAGACAGCACATGTTCCTTGTCTAGATAATATTTGGGGTGTCGCTGGGACAGTCAGCTGCTTTGCAACGTGAAACACCAAAGCTGTTTGTTCGTTTATACTTTTGTCCCATAACAGCAAAATATTGCCCCCCCCCCCCCCACTAGTCCTTGGCCCTCGTCCTTTAGGCCCCCACACTCAAATAAGTTTGAGACCACTGCACTAGAGCGACAAACACAAACAACGACACCGACAAACCTCAAACACGTGCAGCGTGCACGCGAAGCTACCTTTGACAGGCTTGCAGTCTCTCACTGTTCGTGAAGTAAGCACGAGGGATTGCAAGCTATAGTCAAATAAAGATACCTTCCCCTGAGGCTTGTCGGTGTCGGTTGTTTCTGGCTGTCGCTCTAGTGGGACTAGCGCATAAGAAACGCCGATCGTGAATTCTTTGTGTGGACATGTCACGCTGCTCCACCGTGACCAGGGCTCACACAGCAGACGGCCCGTATGCGAGCTTTTAGGGGAACGTATAAGAAACGGCAGGAGCAGCAGGAAGCGCCGTCACCGGGGGTCCCACAGACGAAAGCCGATAAGTGAAAGGCCAATCACTTATTCTGCGCTTATACCAGTCTTTGTCAGCATAATCAAGCTTGCACTTTTTTTTTATCAGTTACTTTCAGACTGCGAACTATCATAGCCTCCTCATTCGTTCGCGGCAGTTGGTATCGCGACCGCTTGCGCCATCTCTTGTCTCCCGTGCCAAACGGCGCCATATTGTTTGAAGACCAGTGGCCTCGCTGCGTTTTTATGGTAGTTAAGCTTTTTCTTTTTACTTGATTTTCAGATTAATTTACTCTTTGCAAATTTTATAGGGAAATATGCACCACCGGTGGGCAATGCTGCACAACATCGTAGCGGGATATGTTAAGAAACCGATTTTTGCGGTCGAGTTGAAAAGCCTGGCAGCTATTTGAGACACCCTGTACTAATTCTCATCAGAGGGACTTTACAAGCACAGATGCACAACCGCAACAAGATGCAAATCAAACAAACAAACCATGGTGTTGCTACATTAAAAAAGCATTTCAACATCGCAAAGGGAGAGCGAGCTAGCATGGACAACGTATTCAGGCAAGCTGTTCCATTCCTCAACGACAATGAAAGAACGAAAGTTTGAATGAATTATTTTGAAACTGAAATGCTTTGAATAATTTCCCATGGCTTCAACAGGTTGTTCACCTGTCGTTTGGAATAAGATATTTAGCTTTCTCTACCTTTGTCATGTTGTTTACTATTTGGTACCTTAGCTTTAACCATGATAGCTTAGCTCTGTTCGGGGCTGGATACACAGCCTGCAACTGAGTTCTGTGGGTGAGTCATGCGTGCTAAATTTATTGCTTTGACAGCAAGCGTTTGTATATTTTCAAATTTTTGGATGTTATTTTTTGTGAAGGGTAGCCGTACAGGACTAGCGTATTCAAGCAATTCAATTGTGTTGACTGCTGTACCGCTATATGTACCCTACACTTGAAAATCAACCATCTGAAAGAGTACCATCCCAGGACATAAAAATATTACAAGTATGTTGCTTCTTTTTTAGAGCGCAGCTCTTAGGCGCCCGTTTCCGGCTTGAGCGGCGTCGCCGTCGCCGTCGGTGTAACCGCGCGGTGCATCATGGAAATGTCCCATAATGCACCGCGCGGGACCCTCGTGAGTCGTGACGTCACTCGTGACGTCACGTGGGACCCGCACGGTGCATTATGGGACATTTCCCATGATGCAACGCGCGGGGAGGAGGAGGAGGACGAGGGGAGGTGAGAAGGGAGGAGGAGGGAGGAGGAGGGTATTCCCTCCCTCGATACCCTCCCTCCTCCTCCTCAAGAGCTGCGCTCTAATTCGGCGTTACAGGGTGTTGTAAACGTCTTTCATTTTTAGCCAATAATTTATACGAAATGTGGTTTATAAAGATTGGTAAACTGCATTTCCAAATATAATGCATTGCAAGAGGCGATAATTATTTGACAGACTCGAAAAAAGCAGCCGCCGCAAGGAGGCTCCAATTGGGTGTGATGTCGCTTCTCCGCACTACATCGTATTTTTCCATTGAGTCTAATCTATAGAGACACCATATAAGTATGGTAACAGAAAGTCTACTGAGACGTGGCGATAGAAATTATAGAGCATTTTTATCGTCTGTATGGGCTTCGGTTGAAAGAAAGTATACAAAGAGTCAATAGAAAATTGTCGATACGGCGAGACTGGAGAGGAAGTTGAAATAGTCGTCAAAATGTAGATACAATTTTTATAAAATGACTTTTTTTTTCTTTTTTTGTAAGGGAACGGCCAAGGACATCGGATGCATCGCACTTACCGCCATCGTGCGTCGAAAAACTCGCAAGCCGTCAACGTTCCGCGGCCGATATGCAGCTGTCTGCTTCCAGGTAGATATATGCATATGCCTTCTAACGTTGCGCGCTTTGTTGACTCTTCCGTGTCAGCGAGCTCAATGCGCGTGCGTCACCAGTGTTTACTGTTGTTGAACACGAGAGGACGTGCGCACGCGATTTTCTGGACTTCAAATTTCGCCGTCACCGGCGGCATCAAATTTTAAGCGTCGTGTGACAAGCTGTCGACGAAGCCCGGATTGAATGCCGACGTATCGTCGGCGTGTATTGAAGTTTAAAAACGACTCACATAACGGAATTTATCTACTTGATGACAGATGTCGCAATATGGTTTCTGCCCATCATGTCGAGGTTTACATTCCCCTGCGGTTGTTCAGGTATATCATCCACATTCAGTTAATGCAGGAAGTTCAGCACTTGGCGCGCCAGTCGGTGACAGATTCGTCCCGAGCGTTGACTCTCTTCCATTTTTCTACCTTTACATAGATATGTCAGTGGGGAGCATATTTTTTTATCCTACGGATGTTGATGAAGTCATTTCTACGTTTATGACATCAGTAATAGTAAAAGTCGAGATATAATTACATTCAAATAAAACCTGTTAAATACGTGAGCACGTTAATCGCCGCTCTGTCACCTCGTTCGTTTAATCTCGCTCTCTCACGAGGCATTTTTCCTAAACAAAGATGCAAATGGCAAAAGTGTCGATAAATACAGCGATAAAAATAATTTATCGAATTATAGACCAGCGTCACCTCTTCCATATTTTCGAAAAGTGCGGAAAAACTCGTACACGTTCGGCTAAATCAGTTCTACGAAAAAAATTTCAATTATAACAGATTCTCACTTTGCATTCCGAAAAGGATGATCTACCGAACTTGCATTGTTGAACATAATAAAAATAATTTCACAACAAAAAAAAGTTTACGTTGGGAATTTTTATGAATTTTCTGAAAGCGTTCAATCGGCCAAATCGAAACACCCTAAAATAAACTTTATAGATATGGTATTCATGGCAACGCGTTGAAATTACTTCAGAGTTATTTAAGCTATCGTTTTCAGTGCGTTCACACTAATGGACATTTTTCCGGTATAAAAGAACTACGTACGGGTGTACCGTAGATATGTAACGTCATCTATTGTTCAGCGTGCAAATTAACGATATCATTAATATTCCTACCGGTGTTCAGATAATAACCTATGCTGATGAATACGAGCATATTTTTCGAAGGAAAATATATAAACACTATTACATGTTTCCAGTGTCCCTTTAAAGGGGTACTGCGGCGATTTTTCGGGCTACCTCAACTAACTATATTTTTTAAATACCTGGCCTTTACCCCTTTTTGATAAGCTCCTTAGTGTCACGAAATTAAAGAAAAAAAAGTTGCGATATCGGCAAATAAAAATGATGCCAAAACCAACATTCAAATATACCAGCGCTTTGCAGTATACCACGACGTCAGAGAGGCAGCCAGTCGAGCAGGCACTCTAGAAAATGGAGTATGCCGAGCATTTGTTTCGCGCGACTGCACGGGTGCCTGGAGCGAGCTTACAAAGCATTCATTTGGCATCATGAAACCGCTTGTAATACAGTTGGGAACGAATTGTACAGTTCAAAGTGCGAACCCCTGCCTGCCGCTGGCAGTCCCTGTTTCGTTGTTGCCAGTAAAGAAGCTGACAATTCAATAACATGGCGGAAAGAAAATTTGGCTAAATTCTTGGGTATACTATTTTAGCGATGTTTGTTGGCTGCTGTGTAAGTAAATTTTCAGGCAAATCGTGGAACCACGAATAAAACACCGGAGTATCCTTTTAAAGAGGAAACACCATGGGCCTTCCCAGGCACGTATCCAGGAGGCCCACGGGCCCGGGCCCCCCCCCCCCCCCCCCCCCGAAATCTCCCATTTTGCTCGGACCTCCTCTCCCCCTCCTCATACAGCATTTTGCCATGGGCGGCCCCCCCCCCCCCCCCCCCCCCGAAACAAAACCTGGCTACGTGCCTGGGCCTTCCACAACATGCAGCAAATGCTTTACCTTGTGCTTATGTCTCAGACTCCAACTGTAACTTGATCCGAATTGTAATGGCCCAGATTCTTGGCGGTCCCTTCTTGACCCCCGAGTAAAAACAAGAGCTCATCTTGACCTTTAGTTAGCCATCTCGAAGGCCTCCCACTTTCAAAAGTTGAGTATGTATGCGCAGCGTGTTTATCCTCCCATAACTATATCTCCAAAACGGACACTCAAACCAGGGGCGATAAGGATTGCCGCAGACGGTATGTACCCGAGAGTTCGCCGGGGAAGCACCTCCCACATAAATATTCTTAACATCCCTCCAGATTAAGTATCCGACATAAAATATGCTCTACTCAGGCAAACTGGTAATAGAATTACTTGGCGGCAATCATGGCACGCATGAAGCTATCTCGCCCGTTCACGCGATATGTCCGGAAGGTCCGCGGTGATCTAAAGCAGTACCTGCCCCAGGTATACAGTCCGGCCGCCCCGACCGCGATTTATAAATGAACCAGATTTGCCAGATCATTTTAGCCAAGATTCAGTTACCTCCCCGACTCGAAAAAATTCGGTATCCCGCGAATATCGACACGGTGGACGCCGACACTCCAAAGGGCCAATGACAACAGGCGCGCATTGTACTCACCGTCATCCTGCGTTGAAACCCGATTGCTAAGGCACTCCGCCAACCTAGTGCCGCTGCTGCATTCTTCGAGGGATCTCGGAGAGGAAGCGTGATTCGACATGGAGGAGGTTTCGCGCGCCGTTGTTTGACAGGAAATAGGATAGATGCGTACGCGATTCCTTGGACTTCGGATTGCGCCGTCATCGTGCACAGAGTGAAATGTGCGCGTCGTGGGGTGACGAGCTCTCAATAAAGCACCGACCGAACTTCATGCGTCGGCATGAGGCGATTGCGGGTTTTTTATGCGGAGGCATGCGGTTTGAGAAGTTTGTTTTAGCGAACGCCGTTTTACCGACCCCGGTTTATCGAATCCCTTTATAGAGAACCTCAGTTTAGAGAAAATGGCGATGAGCCTTCTTTGAGCGGAACGTCTGGTCGCCGCGAAGCGCGGCGTGTACGGGTAAACTCAGGTGAGTTAACATACTTTTGCAATGAGCCGCCGCATGACTCGCCGTCGCGAAGCGTGCGGGAGCGCAGCAGGGGGCATGGCTTAACACGCGCACCAGTTATACACGCGAGACAGTAGGAAAGCCTTTTTTTAAAAAAGCGTCCCATTTTCGATAAACGGCGTTTCTCTAAACTGAGGCTTTGCTTTCTCTAAACCGTGCTTCGATAAAACGTGCCCATTCTCTAAAACGTGCTTCGATGAAATGGCATTCGATCAACCGTAGTAAACCCGTTTTATGACGCAGCAGCAACAACGGCCCTATGGCAGCGGACGACAGGACCAAATACATATGTTGGCGAGATGAGAAAATTGTCGAATTAAAGGGACACTTTACTTGCGCGCTAGTCCCCTTCGTGTTCAACGACCGGCATGCGCGATTATGTCGACTACTCATAGCGAAGAAAACAAACTAGACCCGAATCGTTTCATGGTCCCTTTTCAATTGTCCTTTGAAAACGGCTAGGTCTATGACTCAAGCTGAAGGACAGCGATGCAGCCTTTGTCCCTCACCCTCTGCCCTTTTGATTTGGGGGGTGCACTGGACGCCATATCTGAGTGCGCTGTTCACTGCGCATGTTCATTCAGAAGGAGCTCACATTTATAAGGAGTATTCACTGGCGGCCATAGCTGTGTGCGCGACTGCTGAGTACGTGCTGACGGTGAGGTTTCACCGTTCTTTTGCAACGTGCATTCCACATAATCAAGATTACCGGTCTTGGCAGCCGGTAAAATGTTGTCTTTCAGAAAACAATTAAATTATATTGTCATTGCTTTTAGGAATATCATCCGCACAATATTCGAATTTTTAATCCTCCGCCGCACAAGTATAATTCAATTTTAAACAGAGCCCAAGTGCTCAGATTGCACCCGCAAAACACGCAGCGTTTTCGTTGGCAACAGCGGAAGCTCTGACGTAACATCATGCAAAGAGAGCCACGACAGCTCTTGACTGCTGTCTCAGTAAAATAACTTCGTTCTAAGAAAGACAAGAGTTACGGTGTTGAGAGAAGCTCAATTCTTCGACGATGATCTTTGTTTGTACGCACCATCAACCATGTTGATCAAAACCGGGAATAAGTCAACGCCCGCAACTCTGACGTTACCATGCCTGATGTGACGTCAAGACACGACCAGCCATGCATACTTGCGAAATTTGGCGTGAAGTTTCGTATTGATGTTCATAATTGATTTAACGAATATTGGGGCGTCTTTTAATGAAATAAATACCACATCTGACCATATTTAGGCCCTCTCTACGTGACCAGCGCAAAACATTTAGAAACTTCCGGATATCACAAGGCAATCCCTTTATTGTGAGCTCGTTCTAAGCGTGCGGTCTAAACAGCGCCCTCAAATATAGAGTCCAGTGAATATCCCTTATAGGCTGCCAATACCGTAGTTACACGGGTGCCCTTAACCGCAGTTTAGTTTGACTGACGTCAAACTTAACTGTCCTAAACCACAAATATTGCCAACTATACCCTAGCTACAACTACGCTATATGCACGTTGCAAAAGAACTGTGGAATCTCGCCGTCAGCACGCGCTCAGCAGCCGGGGACTCATGCAGCTATGGCCGCAAGTGAATACTTCCTATTTACAACTGTTGGAGTGCCGCAGGATTCCGTACCTGTGACACGGAGCTCCTGGGCACCAGATGCAGCCCGGACTGCAGCGGGTCATCGGGGTCTCCTTGGGCCGAGCAGTAGATGAGCGACGAGCCGGCGTTCACGATAGACTCGTACCGCTTGCCGGCGCCCGCCGAGGTCTTCCTGCGAAGCATCAGGTACCGGTGATTCCTCGCACCCGGAGCCCGGAGGGCCGGCTTGGCGTCCAGCAGCCACAGGGTCTCGTCGGCCGAGGTCATGAGACCTCGGCAGCGACGCCGGGTGCGGCTCCCAGACGCCTAACCCATCCCTGGGTGACGGCAAGCTCTCCCCCACGCCCAACCTCCTCGTCTTCTTCGCTTCCTCTAAAACCGTTGCATTGTTTACAAGAAGGTCATATATGTGAGGGATCGGTGGCCGAGTGTGTCTGTTAGCGCAAGCTCGACAACAGCAAGCAGTGGACTGTAAAGCTCGAGCTGCAGATCCCAGGGATCCTGGGTTCAATTTCCACTCCTGCTACCATGGCAACTGCCAGAAGTCCCTTTGTGGAACGGGACAATGAAGTTGAACGAATAGACTCATAGAGCCTCGAAGACTGGGCCAACCTCAAGGAAACCTTAGAAGGATCAAAATACGGAAAATATGAGAGAAGCAAAGAAGCATCTTAATTTATTTTTTTGACGACAACGATGACGAAAAACAAAAAGGTTTTATTATTATGTGCTTTTATTTTCTTTTATTTTTTAAGAATAAAAATATTAATCATATTTTCTCGAGACTCGTGTTCTAAAACAAAAACGAAAAAAAAAATAGAAATGGGCTAGAGTAGAAATTCTCGTTCATTTCTCCCCGTTCCTTTTTAAAAAGAAAATGAAAAAATACCTTTTAGCCGCTTTGTTAATTTTGTTCTGAGAAAAACAATATATGAAAGCGGCAATTCAAAAGCTAAACGCCACATGCGCTCAGCCGTCAGATAATTACCGCTTCAATGAGAGTGGCACAAAACAAACGATAACCTCGTGCACCTGCTATCGAAGCTGCAGCCCCATACGAGTAACAAAAACAAAATATTTTAAAAACTGCTACGTTGTTTATGCCGATAGGTGTAGCTATATACGTAGAATGGATAGAATAGACCGATCTCATCTGTCAGTTTGGCTACGCCACCGCCACCGCGATGCGACGAGGGAACCTTTGCCCTCGTCGCACTGATCGCAGCTGTTCGAAATTCTAAACTTTTTTTCTTTTTTTTTCTTTTTTTCACTTTGCACATGAGCATACTGGTGGGGCCTAAGGTCACTGGATCCTGGGGAAAATAGCGCCAAGCTCCCCTATGGTTGCCATTTTGGTTCATGGAATGATCTCTCGATTCTTGCTGAGCCGATCCGAATTCCCGCAAAGGGCTCTGAATTCCCGGTGACAGGTTGCTTTATCGAGACATTTCTTGAATACCGAGATTTCGTTATCCACATTTCATTTCATTTCATTTATTAATTCTTAAGGGTCCTCTTTCGAGAGGCATTACATAATGTAACGGAACAAGAAGCGTGCATTCTTCGTACCGCCACCACATGCGGCGTCGGTACTTGGCGGCATAAAAAAAGAATTATCTTGTCTCGAATTACGCGAGAGCAACAACACCATTGTAAGAGATCTGTGGATATCGGCTCGATTGATAAAGCTGATTGCATGCATAATGCCAAAGACGCTTATACTGGCGAGGAACGCTTTCAGTACGACGATGCTCCACGGCGATGTTGGCGCGACTGGTTCAGTGAAACCCCTTCGAAGCTTCGAAGATTTTAATGGACCGAAATGGCGGTTGCCATGGCTGGCAACCGAGACCGACCAGCCAATTATCTTGCGAGCTTTGGTCGTCTGTATGTTAGTATCTGTTTGTGCCCGGCTAGCAGACAAGGAAGGCAAGGGCGCTACTTTCTCAGGATCCGGTGACTTTAGTGGGACCGTGCACTCTCAGGACCCGCGGTGACTTTAGTGGAGCTGTAGGAACATTCACACAACATAATCACTTTACGCAAAGACACTGACCAAGACACCTTTTGTTGCGGTGCAATTCTAAGGATCACATCGAGCGTTTTCTTTCGATCTCTCCTTCGCAAAAACGTGATGACGTGCCGGTATTTGAATGCGACTCGTTGACTAGACCCGAGCATTGCGTGAGCACTTGGTTTGGGCTCGTGATAATCAATAGCGCGACAAGCATTCGGCTATAGTGGCTCGTGTCCATTCTCTGCACTGACGGCAATAGCCGAACATTAGTGAGTTTTAGTATTGCGCATACGAGAAAACGCGAGCGCTGTGCGTTTGCGTTAGCGTTGCGTTCTTCCCGATGCGCATGCGCGAAGTCGCCATGCGCCAATTCAAGGCAGCAGTTTGGGCTCCGCGCACGCGCAGTGTGGCACACGCAACGCTAACGCAAACCCACAGGGCTTGCGGTCGCTCGCATAGGCAAGACTAAAACTCACTATTAACAATGTCTGGATCTAGGCACGTGTCTTGTGCTTTGTCCCATTCTATGGCGCCAATGTTGATCATAGCCACTATGACCAACATTGGCGCCATAGAATTGGCTCCAGATCACGTGACCGCTTCTTCTGGCTGCAAGTAGACTTTGCCAAATTACCTAAGCATCAAAGAGAATGCCGGGAACGTAGGTACAGGCGCTGCACATGCTGGCGTCTGCAAGTGTTCAAAAGCACAAATCTAGAACAAATAGCACTTCTCACGCGCATTCCACAAACATATTTTTCTTTTCTTTTTGAATTCGAGTCTTTTATATATGGGGAAGGCGATCGCGTGCGGCACGTGTACCTACGCATCCAGCACTCTCTTTGTTGCTTGGGTATAATTTAACGAAAGGTCTGCTGAGGGACCAATAGCCTCCTATATACTGACAAAGCCTGGCAGATGGCCACGAGAAACGGCCACCGAAACGGAAAAGGTGGAGCGGCAGACAACGGATGAGAAGAGAGCCACGTGACTGGCGCCCCGCTGCGGCGAGACGCCGAAACACACTTCTCCCGAGCGAACAAGCGTTTTTCGGGTCCTCGCCACTGCAAAAGCTGTGCGCTGACATCCAGGTTCCCCGAGAAATGGCTCTTCGATGCTCTGTGCTACCAGATCCTCGCGCTCCAAATCTGCGACCGGGCCGGGCACTCTATGGCTCCGTCGTCGAACTGCCAGGCTTTCGTTTTCTTTAATTTCTTCTGCAACTATCATTGCGTGGGGATAAAAACTAACGAGTATGTCATAGGTTATCAACATCAGGGATTACTTCTAAACGGTATTTGCGCAAAGTACAAAAACCGTTGCACCGTTTCAGGCCTACCGCCTCGGTAGATCTCAAATTGGATCAAAGCCCCACGTACATTTAAACCTGCGTCCGACTTTTTTTATTTTTTTCGGTCAGACATTTGCGAAGACGTCAGATTACGCCACTCTTTAAAATCGGTTTAAAAGGCGGGTGGGATCGACATGTTTCACTCAAACATTGCACGGCGCATTATTATTTTTGTGCGGGTTTTAAACTTCGAAGCGATTTTGTTAAATCGAACGTATAGAACAGTATATGCAGCAGGGTGCATGTTTCTGAACGCCGTTCTGGCGCAAAACAAATCGTATTAATAATCTAATGAGCGGAGTGCGGTGAAACTTCCCACAAAGATGCCCCTAGGTATAGTGCATGTATCATACTCAAATTTTATGAGTGCAGGCTTCAGGAAAATAAATGAAGCCTAAGAAAACCTACATTTTCCCTTGCACAGGGAGAAAAGCGGCAAAAACTTTCAAGTTGACACTGCTATACTCAGGGATGGTATACCACACACTCTCAAATCCGCTGGATCTGTTTTCGGGTGTTCATCTCAAAGAAGCTTTCTCGTTCGGGCTTTATGTTGTGCCATCTGTCGGCAGCAGCGTCAACCACGCGTTTTTGCAGTTTTTCACCCTGTGCATAGAAAAATACAGAGATTTGTTTTTTGCTAACTTTTTTTTGTAACCTACACTAATCAGATTTGAGTATGACAAATACACCACCTAAAGAGACCGTTTGCAAAAGTTTTATCGCACTCAGTTTATTGGTTTGATTTTATGCCAATTCTTCTTACGCCCTATAATAGCGCTCGGAAACACCCTGTATATGTGAGAGAAGTGTGGCACTCACAGAAGCGCTTGTTCGCAGTCGACGTCGATCTTGGGCATGACCAGGCAACCGGCGAAGAATCTGCAAAACAATCGGAGCGTCTTCGAACAAATCCCATTGCAACGATACACCTTCGCACGCTTCGTTCCAAAGGTTCAATTACCCCCGCCTCCCCCGTAAAGACAAAGCATACACTTTGCGCGACATCTGCAAACCAGAGGACAAAAATTCAACGGGGAGCTACACGAGTATACTTACCGAGAGAATTCGACACGAAAATATACGAGTTGTTCCCGAAACCACAGCTGCGGCAACCTGTAGATCTGTGCCCCTAACCTATTTGTTCACCTTTTTTTTTTGTATCTTATTGTTACGATACATACGCGTACTGCTCGCTAGTCCTCTCTGTACGACGTGTAACAAACGAAATTCGTATGCCAGAGGGTGGGGGTTTCAAACGTGGGCGGGTATCCGTATAGGGTAATTCTAGTTTTCCAAAGCCTCCTCCTACCCCTAGCTCAATCCGGACGAATCCAGCGTGCAAAACATTGTTGTAGGAAACGTTGCACTATCCCCCCCCCCCTCCCCCATATTACATGTGTAAACACTGAAACCGATCTTCCGGTTTTAGTGTTTACGGAGTGCAAGTTCGTATTTTAATCGTCTGCTAGAAGTTGGCGGTATGCGCTTGCGCCGTGCCTGCTTTTTGCGCAGGGTTCTTGGCTCCGATTGGAAGGATAGTGCGTATAGATCTCAATGCTAGCTGCCTTGAGGTCTACCCGCTATCCTTCCAATCGTGGCTCAATCAGAGCTCTGCGCTGACACTACAACCGCCCGCCCAAGACGCAGACGAGCTCGCGCTCCTCATAGGAAAATAGAACAGCAAAACGTACCGGTTACACTCCTTTCACGTATACGCTGACGGGGTGGTGGATAGTATACGTGTTAATTCTCCGAGCCAATCAAGCACTCCCTTTTTCTATTTGAATTCTACCCCACTTTACGCGCGTGACTATGCGCCGCGAGCGTGATCACGTGGTGCAAGGCCGACAGCTGACCTATAATGAACGAACAGATAAAATTCCACCGCCCTTCGGCATGCACTGACCTTTCACAAAGGGAGCAATAAAGAGGTTTACGGGGCCTTCTTTTTACATTAATGACTCATTGCGCATGCCTTAAGCGTTCTTTAAAACCAAACAATTATGCTCGTGTGCTGCCTATTGCTATATTAAAAATAACATAAAAATATTGCGCGCGATTTTTTTTCTCTGCAGTGCTAAAAAGGAGGGCCGTGTATTAAAACATTTATTCGCGTTTTAATGGGGAAAGAGGCCGTGCATGATCGTCATCTTAGATTTTACGATAGAGGGCGTATACACTGAGCTATCGCCACAAGAAGACAAACTCAAAAATGAAGGACGACCAGAGACAAGGCACCTGTCGCTTTGAATTACAAGGCCTCATATTCTTGGGAAGAAACAGCGGCAATGAAATTTGGACAAGAGTTAAGGAACAAACACGACAGGACGGCGCTGAAGCGCCGTGCTGTCGTGTTTGTTCCTTTACTCTTGTCCAAACTTCTTGCCGCTGTTTCTTCCCAAGATGTTCACCTCAAACCAACTAGCCCAACACGTCACATTGTTGCTCTCATATTCCCTCGTAATTCAAATTCAATTCAAACAATTGGAATTCAAACAAATGTTCCTCAGTGGCGTAGCTAAAGGCGGAGCTTATATCATGGGGCTTTCACTCAAAATAATGGAAAGATTGGTTCACCGAAGGTGGTGGAAGCTTTCACTAAAATTGTGGAAAGATTGGTTCACCTGAGTAAATCACGAAAAATCAAAAACTGTTTTCCGTATACTTTGCATGTACTATCGGGATCAAACGAAAGTGCAAGAGCGGAGCGCGTGGCCGTTGGTACATGCTGCGCCTCTGGAGGCCTCTTGAAACTGATTAAACTGCGGGTTGAGAGTAGGGCGCTGGAAGTTCCTTCAGAGTAAGGCCCCTACTTCAGAGACACTTTCGTTGGTTCGACATGAGATCATGCGAGGAAGCTCGCACCTCGCAGCATGACCTGCAGGCTGCTTGACGCGCGCCTGGCGCGCGCGTTCATTGTGCATTGCTGCAGCGTCATGCTTCCTGCTTTCTCTTAGTATGCGTTGTCATTTTCTTGTGAACAGTAGAGCAGAAACTGTGCGATACGAGGCAGAAAAAATTCTGCAGGTTCTCTTACGTGATCCCCAGGACGACTTGAAGTCGAAAGCCCAAAAGCGCCGATGTAAACGTGATAGCGAACCTCCGAAGACAGCGCGCTCTCTGACGACGCACTTCTGACGCCTTTTCATTGGCTCACTCGGATCGTGGCGTGGGCTGTGGTCCGGGACCGTCGACGTCACGATCTCGTCGAATGCCGCCACGACCGGCACCACGGGGCGGCCCAGTGGTGGAGGATTTCCGCGTCTTCCGGTTAAAATATGACGCACTGAGATTTAGTGGCTCTCTCCGTGCCGCTGGGTTGCCCGAACCACAAGAGACGTGGAAACCGCAAAAAAGGTAGACGCTTAAGTAGGATTGCAGGGCCCCTTTTAAGAAACGCAGGGTGTGGCGATCCGCGTGCATGTCATTATCGATCCGCAAACCAATCAGATTGCAACATTCATAAGGCGTGAACATAACGAGTCCCGCGTTCCTTAAGCTGTACAGAAACATGACGAACACCATGACGTTGCGCTTTCGACGCTGAATGGATCCCGCCGGCTCGTAGCGTCGGCTGCGCCCGGACTTGGGTGACAGGAAGTGTTATAGGAGTTTTAGATAACCGTTTTTGCACATATCCGATGAGGGGACGATGGGCCTTTCGGTACGAACTGCGCATGCGCTATCACAGAAGACTCGCGCATGCTCAGTTCGTACCAGAGGGCCCGTCGTACCGCACCGGATGTGCAAAAATGGTTTCTTAAAACTCTCTAATAATAATCGTAGGCTAAAACTGTCGTTGCAGATATCTAAAATTTCCCGCGGTGGTTGACGAGAAGGAAACGTTGTGCGGGAGATTTTGAACGGGCGAATTACACGGCACATGGATACGTTACCCACTCGGTTGACGCTGGCATTTCGGCCCTGCGCTTGTTCCGCTCTGCGGCAGCTGGCATCGGAGGGGAGGGGGTAAAATACTGATGCAGGCAGTTTTTTGTGGAGCAGCTGAACGCTGAAGTTTGTGCGAGCCCTAGCTGCACAACTTAACTGGGCGAGAGAGGGTTTGAGAGAGACATTTCGTCGAGAGTGAACAAATTATCCCGAAATTGCCGCTGTGGCTACGCTCATTCTCCATTAAACACGTTAGGATTTAGCGCAGGTGTTCCAACTCGGCGAAAGATGGAGATTCAAACCTCGCAACGGTCCGCATAGTGTTGTGTTCGGAAAGCTATAGTCGGTTCTCCCGGGCGTCGCCGCTTTCGGATGCAGCCGCCACGACTTCCCCGATCGCTGCCTACGGTTCACATATTGCTCGCTCTGCGTTCACTGCGGCGAAATCTAGATCTTACACTGAAGCTGCGTGCGCCAGGACAATACATTTTAAGGCATTTAATCGCGTAATAATAATTTTAAAAAAAAATCGAATTTTGAGTGATACGGTTGAAATATATTTATTTGCTTTTCTTTTCCGATGAATATGAGAAGGTGACGTATAAGCGCATTAATTTTCTCTTCAAATTCGTCTCTTGTTCTCTATTGGCCGGGCGGTCAGCTGAAACAGCGCTCGTATCGTTTTTGATCAAAAATCTTTTAAAACACACATAATGGAGGGAGTATACACACTCTCTACTTCTCCGCATATCGCCGTGACGTGTCAGAAGCCTTTGGATGCCCTAATCAATGAAGGTTGTCACCCGGGTTCTCGGTCCTTTCATCACAAGCTCAACGAGAGCGTCAGTCGCCACGCAGTCGCCACGCAGTCGCCGCAGTCACCACGCAGTCGCCCACGCAGTCGCCACGCAGTCGCCACAGACCTAAACTTTCCTCCCCCCTCATCAAATGCGTCTGTTCGTCCTTTCCGAAGCTTCGTGCAGTTTCCTCATAACATTGAGAAGACCTCCTTCGGGTAGCGCATCCAAAAGCTTGTACCGCGTCATAATAGCTCCCTAAATTTGTGCGGAGATTATGTGAGAAGCACGAAGCGGAAGCTCTTACCACCTCTCTCCAAATTAGCAGAGCGAACGCTGGGGACGAGGCTTCGCTTTCGCCCCACGTGCTCCGAGCTGCGGTTCACCCGGGTATGTATGTACGTAACGCGCTACTAGTAACTAATTACTTCTACCTAGTTACTTTTTTCATTAATGAGTAACGTATGTAGTTATTTTTTTATTTTTTTTTTTTTTTAGAAAAGGAACGAGTAACGTTTTTTCTAACGGATTCTTAGGATCCGTTGCATCCCTAAGAACGAAGGGCGAGGGTAGGACGGGCCGGGGAGGAGGAAGCAGACGGAACGCTGGAGAAGAGAGGGGAAACCTCCTCCTCTATTTAGCGTTCCGTCTGCTTCCTCCCCCACTGGCCCGTCTTAAGCGCGAGACACATGCGCGAAAAATCCATCCGATCCGACGTCCGATCCGGCAGTACGACTGCCTGATCCGAAAAATTTGATCGCTTCAAGCGCGAAACACATGTGCGACGAAACCGTCCGATCCGACGTGCGGACTGCCGGAATGACCTTGGGGGCAGAGGGTTTTCGTAGCACCGGAGACCGTTGAAAACCCTCGCCTGCGACCGTCGTATTGCCTGATCGGACGTCGGATCGGACAGTTTCGTCGTACATGTGTTTCGCGCTTTACCTTCGCGCTCAGGTTGCAACGGACTGTAGTTGCTTAAGACACGTATCAAGTAACGGTATTTCGTTACTTATGAGCAGTAACGTATACAACAGCGTTTAAATGGCCTCGTTCGAACTCTAAACTGAGTACGCGTCTATTGCGACAAAGACAGATGGGTAACCCGAAAAACAACTGAACAGTACGACAGTATAGCAACGTTTATCGCTGAGCACGTCAGTCGAACTCTGCAGCTGGGCATATGTCCTTCACCCAGCGAGCACAACAAGGTTCGCTGGTCTAACCATCTAGAATCGTGTAGAGACCGAATATTAAAGCGGAGGTTGCCAATGCCGGAAGGCACAGATCCCATTGTCAACGTGGCACTTTAGAAGCAGAGAAAGCAAACGAGAGAGGGAATCCCAGATTCACCAGCTCTTGCTGACGTACAACACTGCCGTTCCTCCGAGCGCGTCAGTGAAACGACTCTTTCTTCTGCGTTGTCGGAGACGTGTTTTCAAGCAAGCGGGGAAACATAAATGATGAAAACTTCGAGAGGCAACTATGGGCAACGACTTATGAAAATAATACAATGAACCATGAAACAAAAGCAGTTGTGTATTTGGCCGTCAAAGCAGCGAGGAAAGTAACGCGTTACTTTGGAGGTAACATAACGCGTTCGCGTTCCTTTGGGGAATCGGTCACGAGTAACGTATTTAGTTGCTTTTAGAGCGAGTAATGAGCAAGGGTATTTACTTTAGTTACTTTTCTTGGGTAACGTGCACATGTCTGGCACTAACACAGGCGGCCCACCGCTCCCCGCTATTCCTCAACATGTTTGTTAACCATTCCAATAGTGTCTAGCACTTGGAAGTGCTGCAGTTTGCTAACAATGGCAATACGAATCCTTAAATCAGTGGTTCTCAAATGAGGGTCCGCG
Source organism: Ixodes ricinus (assembly GCA_037355805.1). Classification (NCBI taxonomy): domain Eukaryota; kingdom Metazoa; phylum Arthropoda; class Arachnida; order Ixodida; family Ixodidae; genus Ixodes; species Ixodes ricinus. The sequence continues at coordinate 69,692 of JAZHYW010055544.1, read as the reverse complement.
GACCCTTTGGGGTCCCCGAAGGCATTCTAGGGGTCCGCGAAGCCTTGCCTCATCAGTCAAGCACGGCAATAAAAGTTGGTCTTTTTTTCAGGTCAGAAAAAAAAAATGTTTCAGTTTTTGGACAAGTTTTCTGGTGTGAACGTCAATAAAGAGGTCTGCTTCCTCACACTAGCCCTTAGGTATACCCATTTATTAAATCATTATTTTATTTAACCTATACCTCTCCTCTCCTCTCACCACGAAAGGGGTCCTCCGCCATCTCCGCTCCATCCACAAGGCATCCGCGCAGGCACGTAGCCAGGATTTTGTTTCGGGGGGGGGGGGGGGGGGGGGGGGGGCCGCTATGACAAAATGCTGTATGAGAGGGAGGGGGAGAGGAGGTCCCAGCAAAATGGAAGATTTCGGGGGGGGGGGCGGGCCCCATGGACCTCCCCTGGATACGTGCCTGGGTCCGCGTGACATCGATGGTTGAGAACCAGTGCCTTAAATAATTAAATGACACACTGCCTCACGTGGCAAGTCGAAGTTTGCGCAAATCCGTGAAAGTCAACCGCACACCGGTTTACGCGACAGGCTAGATTTCCAAAAAGCTTTAGTTAGAAAAAGAATGAAGTTTTACTATATAGTTTTGCAACTGGTATACATGGTGATATTGTTTTATTTGAAACGGATTGTTAGAAAAGGCGCCTTTACAGCTGCGTGAATACCCTTTTCAGTGTATGTTTCTCGGGCTCAACGGTCATTCGAGGGCGAAAACCCGTCACAGACTGGTAAGTAATTAACTAAAACACGCCAATTAACTTGTTAATTATTGGTCTTATGGGCCATGTTGCAATTGCAATTTTGAAGATAGTCGCCCTGAAAGGCTACACCAAATGACACCATTAAAAAATATATAAAAAGCATCTGGTTCGTTTGGAGATATCCGTCGGCGATTTCTCCCTATACTCCGATTCCCAAACTGAAAGTTTCAAATGCATGCCCCGGAAGCATTCACCAGGTGCGCTTGTAGAAGTGACGATTTCGTGACGTACAAATCGTCATGATCTCATATGTGCACTGCGGCTGTCAGGGTGCGGCTCGTGGTATGCAAGCTCGCTGGGACAGTATTGAACAACTCGCTTTTAATGCGTCATTGCCCAGGAGCTTCACCCACGATTATTTGTCGGCGGGGAGATATAAGGACAATTTGTACATCACGAAACCGTCACTTTTACAAGCGTCACGTACCTTGCCCCCCCCCCCGGTTGATGCCTATGCGTGGGCCTCTTCTGCCGCTTCTTCAATATCACTGTGAACCTTGAAAGAAACTTTGGGTTTCTTACAAGTACCGCAAAGTTAACCATTGTTGTGGAAACACGCAGACAAGACGCGTGTCACGAGCGAGTGCTCAACCGCCATTGGCTCCCAAAGGCCGCTAGATTTCCGTGCATCGCCGCCACTTGCTTCCAAGCTTGGGCTGTACGTGGCATGCGCGTCGTGCATGCACTGGTGCATTTGATGGTCCTGCATTGCAGTGGCAAACGCATCGAATTGATTTATGGGCCTCTTGGTCGGAGCGCCCTCTACGTCGGCGTGAAACGAGAGCAGTCCTGGTGCGAGGCCAGCTCCGAACACAATCTGTCCGCGCCTCCTTCCTGCCAAGAGCGGCGAATGGAATTACCTCAGACGTGTTTCTTGCATCGTGCTTAGCACACAAGAAGCTCGTAGCATTCTACCGTATACCTAGTCATTCTCAAAATCCGCCACTTCTTGTCGTAATGTCTTTCGGGGGTAGCGCCATTTTGAATACTGTAGCGCCATCTGGCGAGGCGTCAGGTTCCGCGGCCATGCTGAGTGGTTGTATACACCGTTCAAGCTGGGCTTCCTGGCCGGCGCCATTTTAACGAGTGTAGCGCCGCCTACCCTCATCCGGGCATTTGGGAGAGATGAACCCGCCCGAATGACCGACCGCCATACTGGACTGTTACCCTGCTCACCGAGGTCACACCGATCTGCAGCTGCTTCTGCCGGCACGGCTGCCGTATTCGGCGCCCTCAGCATTATTGTCTTCGTCAATGGATGAAAGCACTATCTTAACTGGTATGTCGGGCATGGGGAAAAGTGCATCCTGCTTTCCTGGCGTCTTTTTGTGGCTAATTTTTGGCGCGGTTCTGGGGCAGTTGTCGCTCCCAAACCGAACTCGGCGTTTCGATCGCTAGCGAAATAGGGGATCGCTAGTGAAACTGGGGATCGCTAGTGAAATTGAGGATTGAACGAAACCAGGATGGCACGAATTACGGCATGTGAATTGCGCTGAACTCGAGTTGTCGCAGCAGGGGCGCCGGGAACATTTGAACTAACTGCGCGGTTAGCGCTCAGACCCGCGCTGCCACGTCTGCTTTAATTGAAATAGTAAAACCTCAAATTTCAATATGAATCGACATAGGCGTGCGCACAGGGGGGGGCAGGGGCGGCCGCCCCCTCTAATCATCTAGGCATGGGGGCGCAAAGTTGGCCCGACACAAGGCCGCGACTGCGCCGGCGGTATGGTTTCTTTTCGACTGCATAAAACACCGACCGAGGGGGAGGGGGGGGGGCGCTTTGGGAAGCCTCGCCCCCTAATGAAAAATCCTGCGCACGCCTATGTGAATCGATATATAAATACCGAGTACAGATAGCAAGTGCGACGGATCCGTTTTTTTTCAGCGTGCCGTTCCCAGGCGAGGTACGGCACGAGGTTCTCCGTAGTTCGCCGGCCGTCCAAGAAATGGTCGGAGCACACACGATCTGTTCTTTGATGGCAAGAAGTCTTTCCTGTTTAAATTCGCCAGCCACCGGCGTCGTAGGTCCGGAGCAGCGGGGAACCGGAGCAGCATAAACATGCCACACCCACATTCATCCTGTTTGACAGCGTGGGTCTCGTACACTAAATCGGCGTTTATTTTACTTTTTTTGTTATTTGTACAACCAATTACAGCACAGTGCTGGCCGGTAGATTCTTTTCTTGCATAGGCCATGTCACGCGCGAAAACACGCTAAAATATCAAAGCGGCGCCTAACATTGTCGAAACAACTTGCCTCCGTACACTGCGCACATGCTTTCTAACAGTCCACTCCGTGAAGCAGACGGGCTTTCGAGGGAAAGGGTAAGCGGAGCGTTGGCTTAGCGCTCTGGTTCGAGAGTGTTTTTCCCTTTCTGCATCGATCCTACCCGGAATGGTGTTGTTGGCGAAAGTGCTTTTCGGGGCGCCGCTCCCGCGTTGGGTGTGCTGGTTGGTTGGGTGCTTCAAAGTGCTGGGTATCCGACTTTGGAATGTGTCTTGTGTGCCGTGAATGGCGTTTTTCAACTCATTTGGGAACGCTTCTTGCCCCGCATTATGGCATCCGCTAGTGTGGCGATGCCGAGAAAAGCGGCACTGAACGCGCCACCGATAGAAATCGGAGGTGAATAATCGAAATATTGTATCAGTGCAAACTTCAAAGCAATTAAATTACCCTTCCGTTTCTTTTTCCTTTTCTTTCGTTTCAGATGCCTTACACTGAGAATATTTTTGGCGTTTTGTGTCGTCCAAAACAATTAAATATAATGCGAACAAGGACGCGCGAAATAAGAGCATTGACGAGAACGATCGAAGGTTTGCAGATGTTATAAAAGTTTTTATTGAGGATTCTGTGCCGACGAGCGTGTCTTTTGTCTAGAACTAAGAACAGCCAAATCGAGATGGGCCCATTGCCGGAGCGAGTCGATCTATAATTCAACGATTCGAAATCGATGCATGAGCATGTTTTAGCAATAGAAATCGAAGGTTTCTTTCCAGCTACGTTATGTACCAATGTTCACAATAAGAACCTAGTCGCGTTGTGATGGTCAACGTAAGTTCACAACTTTCTGCCATCACGAAGGAGGTCACGATTAAGGAAACCGACAGGACTAACTTTTGCCAATGTTCAGAAACATCTAGTGGCGGAAATAAACCTCTCAGCTAAGCGTTGTTGATAATAAAATCAAGTCAATGTTACCACTGCCAGATACCAGCCATTAAGATAAATTAACTTACGAAAAGTTACAAGCTGAAACGGCAATTATCACGAGAAAGCTTGCACCTACCTCTGCGAGCCTAATTGGCCTGGAGACCCAGATTGAATTGTGTGGAATCGTGCTTTTGTTTATCCATGGTTCTATATGAGGCACGTGGTGATTGAATCTGTTCACAATGCGGGTGGAGACAAGGCATCCACGGTAACGGCACAGAGCACGGCAAGGGTACAGAGCATGAGCTCTTACCATGCAGTTGATTTCAGTGCGCAAGCGCTGCATCGGCGCCTCCCATTGCTTCGGCCTCGCGTGCGTAGCATTCTTCTTGCTCCAAGTAAGTGTAAAACAAAGCGTAAGTTCTGCTTTTCACCACCTGAGCCGTGTAGATCGATTCCCGAGGCGAATACACAATGTTCATCGACGGTACAGCGGTATAAGTTCGGTGCGCGCTCTATATATCACGAAACATTACGAGCACACTTTAGAGGATGGCGTCGGGGAAAAGACTCTTCTGCTTACGGACGCAACCCGCTGCCGCCGGAGGTTTTGGTCATCTGGAAAGCGATGGAGTTGAAGACATTGCAGCCGCAGTTGCCTTGCCGGATCCCGTGCTCGACATACTGATGTCCTCCGATAATATTCTGTGCTTTCGGTTGCTATTCGTGCAGCGTATTGCCGAACAATGATGTCCCGATGACCAGGGGATTGTCGTTATTGATTCCGATAGCTTTAGCTACATCCGGAAGTAAAGTAGAGAGAGGAAACCGCGAAGAAAACAACCGAAGCTTGGAGAAACACACGCGTCGAAGGCGTTCATCCGGGTCTTTTTTCGCTCGTTTCTAACCACTCAGTAAGAAAGAAAGCACCGGCAGCCCTTTCCCTTTTTTTCTCTTGCCGTTTTTCGGATAAAGTTTTAACCTTTAATTTTTAAGCACGTATACAGTCCGTGCGGTACCTGGAAAAAAGAAAAAAAGTGAAAGCTGTGATTCCCGGACAAAACCAGCCGCCTCGCGCACACTTGAGTGAAAGCTCAATTAATGTTCGAAAAAAAAAATCAGCGAAGTCTGACATTTTTTTGTTCAAAAACAGCTCCAGTTCATTATTTTTCTTCTCTTTTTGGTTTTATGAAATTGGTTTGGGGTTTATGTTTTGGGGTTTATTTGTATATAAATATCGAAAACACGGAGTTCCGCGTTTTGGGGATATATAATTTCTAGAAGCTTGGTTGTTTTTTTCAATGTTATTTTTCTGTGCCGTCAAAAAAAAATAAAAAATACGGCGTTTATTACAACATATTGAAGAAAATGGGAGAGGAGAACAGGATTCCAGGCCTGCTAGAAGATGCCCGAAGTTAATAAAAGCGGAGTTACAAGAAAAGCAGTCTTCTTGCGCGTCCAAAAGAAGAGAAAAAAAAAACGGGGAGAGCGTCGTAGTGCAAAAGAAAAAAAGTGATTTCGGTCACGCTATATACGGAACACAAATTCCGATTGTTAGCGCCCGGGCGACGAACAACGACTAACGTTTTCGTCGCCGTCTACGATGAAAGTCGGCACCCTTTGGACCCGCCGTCAACAACTCTTTTCATTTTTCAAAATCTACTTTCTTTCTTTTTTCTTTTTTTTTTTTTGAGGAGGAGCTACGACGTCGCGTTTCTTCCTCCTGCTTTTATGTTTTTTTTTTGTGTGTGTTTTTGTTTTGTTTGCTCTACGTTCGAACCATCGCGCATTTTGTTTTGCCTTGTTTGGATTAGTTTTTGCTCTCTTTTCTTCACTTCTGCGCTTACTACCGCCAGTCCGTCTGCTACGCTGTGCCCGGATATTTTGAGGGCCGTCTGCAACTTTGTTGTTGTTTTCTTCTACTGTCGTCTGCGATGACCTCATATTTTCCCCTTCGTTTGAGTTTCTAATCCGAAATCTTCATTCGTGCTTTTTGGTATTTATTAAATATATTAAAAGTGCAAGCTCGTTCTACATTTATATTCGAATTTTATTTGTCTACGCCGGAACGTCTGCTATGGGTCATCGTTTGTTGATCAACCGGCCGCCTTCAGGCATACACCAGCGCATACTTGGAGATGGCAGGCATGTCATGTGCTGCCTACCGCTGCAAAAACAAGTTTTTGCGATGTGTTAGAAAATCCTTCTTCCGTTTCCCGAAGACCGAACAAACGTGAGTAATTAAGTTGCTGCAGCATTCAAATTAAACTAAAAAAAAACTGCAAAAAAAAAGTTAAGCTCCTTTTTTATGCTGTTCTTTTCCATCTTTTTTTTTTCTTTCTTTTCCATAAGCGTTGCAATGATCGTTTTCGTTGAAGGAGCTTTTTGCTGGGTGATTTGTATTTTTCTATCGTCTGATAACTTTTTGTTTTATTCGCCGTTGTTCGCTGTTTGTTCCCCATTTCTCTTTATTTTCGTCTGAGAAGGGGACCCTTTCCTGCAAAGTTCGGAAAACGTTTGCACGGTCATTTTCTTGTTACTTTTTTTGTTTTTGTTGTGCTGCAGCGGCTGGTTCGCTTGCTCTGGTAATCTTAGCATGCTGTTTGCGCACGTTTTAATGATCACCTATTCAGGTAAGGAACTGTGACAACGCAGTCAGCAACGGATCAACAGTAACCTTTTACGACGTAGTTCAAGCAGGTAAACGCCTTTCATCCGCCTCCCAGATGCGCTCCAAACTCGTGTGATCCCCTGAGTGGCGTTTGAGACCGCTATATAGACTGCTATATCTTTGTTTATGCGTGCTTTGTTATTTGATTGTCGTTGCAGTTGCGATCAGTGGATTCCGCTTCGCAAGCGGACTGACCGTAATGAATTGTTTCAGCTGTTGGGCTGACAAAACGGGGCTCGGAAAGCGTCTGCTTACGTAGACTCCGAGTCCTTTATCGGCGTTCGCCGCCGCTCCCGTGGGTTTTCGGAGGAATTACGCCGCATTTACTGGCAGCCACAGCTGCGTGCGCGACTGCTTAGCGCGAGCTAATAACGAGCTACCACAGTTCATTTGCAACGTGCATGCGAGACCATCAACATTGCCGGACTTCGCAATGTGAACTCGTTCTGAGCACGACCACTGAAGTAGTTGATGGAGCAGACGATGTAGCAGACGACGGTGTGACCCTCTTGTGGAATTTTTTAAGTGTCTAAACACAAAAATATTTCCCACTAAAAAAAAAAAAAAAAGCGTTTTGAATTAATCAACTCAATCAATTAATCAATCGTGCGTAGGTATTTACCGCACAGATTAACGGAACCACATTTGCGATTTTCGTGCAGTAAGTATTCTCGCTTTTCATAAACAGCATGAAAAGATTATCGTATGTTTCAAATTACGCGCGACTTGCGGTTGGTGTCTCGCGCGTGTTGCAACATTTCTACAAAAAGAAAAAAAAAGAGATGCACGTATCGAGGGGGTATTCACTGGCCGCCATATTTGAGGTCACTGTTTAGAGCGCATGCTCAGAACGAGCTCATATTGATAGGCTGTCAGGACCGGCAATCTTGATGGTGCGGGGTGCACGTTACTGCAAAAATAACTGTGAAGCTAGCCATCAGCACGTGCTCAGAATTAGCGCACACGGATATGGCCGCCAGTGAATACATTCTATATTTTTTTATTGCGTTTGTTCTATAAAGGCAGGGTGCGCACACTATCTTAAAGTCTTGGAATGCGATTAGCGACCTAAAAAAGGTCAATAGAAAGATCGAGGTACACCTAAACACTTATGAGTTGTGAATGCGAAAGCATGCACGCCGCTCGTCCGCCTCCTTTTTCGTCTGCTGCGTACTTTTCGTCGCCGGTCACCACGGGTGCTCCCCTGGGCACGGTGACCTTGGACGCTCCGTGTTAACGGCGCGCTGATGGACACGCAGCGCCAAGGGGTGAGCGGTCGTGGAAACTGACGAGCGCAGCGGCCAGTGGAACCGAAGGAAACGGAAACTAGGTGCCGTTTTCGCGCTTCAAGTGATAACGTCAGCTCGTTCCATGAGCCAGTTAATGCTTTCGCATTAAAAATCGCTTTAGTGCAGCAAGCCCCGAACAAGTTACGAACGACAGCATCGATGCCACACTATCAATCTGTATCAGCTGCAAAGCGGCACCAATGCAAGACACCCCGAGAGAACGCGCTCATTATTTTAAGATTTCTCGCATAGGCGATTGACGGTCGACAAATCTAAAGTTCGAGTGCGAGCAAGTTGCAGATTAGTTTCACAAAGCATTGCAACCTCCCCTTTTTGCTTTTAAAACATAAAATGGTTTAAAAAAAATTGACGCCTACCTTTTTTTTCTGCTTTCATATTTTGTTTGTCCGTCCGTGCATTTTCCACTAAATTTAGTAGGCGAAATTGAGTCACGTGACCTAAACACCAATCCAGATTCCCGGCTAAAATTAAGCGGGAAATTTGTTCTCACGTGACAACGTGGCCTACGCACTAAGTCAGTTTCCCCGTTAGACTTAGTGGGAAAATTGACGTCACAAACGCAGTTTCCCCTCCAAGTTTGGCGAGGAAATTGGTGTCGCGTGACGTATGCGTCAAATCGGTTTTTCCGCTAAATTGATAAAATATAGGGGCTCTACTTCACACCCCGAAACGACCGTTCCATGTCTTCTGAACAAATTCCTTAAACTATAGGGGTGCGCGCTGGTCAGGCAAAATGGCGGACGAAAGGGGTCGTTTTCGTCGTTCAGAACGCGGACCACCATAAATTTCTTGCACTGCAGCGTAAAATCGGTGTTGCATATGAAAGCAAAGAGATTTTTCGACGGACGGTAAAAACCTTCTAATCACCGCGCAGGAATGACATGGCGGAAACATAAAAATAATTACTGGAAACGATGTTTGTTCCTATGCTGCCTACGAGAACCAAGCAGCGATAGCAGACGACAGAATCGAAACGAGACTTCTCCATGGCCTCCGAGACCCCGAAGCGCGCGGGCTGATCCAGGCATGCTCCTCTCCGGCGTTGCCGCTACGCGGCGTCCGTTTCGCTGGAGTCACCAATATGGACTTTAGAAATATAAGGACGCTGCTAACTTTGTTTTTACCATACGTTGCCAGCATATTTCAAATTGTTCCAAAAGTAACAAGTTGACACGTTACTTTGTCCTCCTTGACGAACAAACGGTGTCAGACTTTATCGAACTGACTGAATGGAGTCACGCGGGGCGTCGCAGAATTCAGTCAACGTACGACTATCTTCTTTTTTTCTTTTGTTAGTTGCGTTAGCATTGCGCAAGTGCTTTGAAAGTGTTTCCAACCAGCTGCATCGCTCGTCGACAATGGAACCGTCCACGAGATCATTGTTCTCGGTCGCGCCTCTGTCAGGCTAGCCGCTGCGAGGGGAACGCTCTCCTGCGGTTCGTCGACGTAGACTGAAAAGCAGCTGCAGGTCTCCACGGCGAGGCAGTCGAAACATTCGAAGGAGCGCCTATACTAAAGCCGCGCTCGCTACTAACGATACAACAGACAACCTGCAGACACCGTATAGAAGGCAGTAGCACCTAGAAGACAAGGCCTGCTCCTTTTCCCCTGAGACGTCATCACTAGTGGGTCCACGCAACACCGCCTATAGCTTGCGTCAGCGTGCACCCACCAGCGCGCCTTTCAGCGTCTCACCACGAGCACGACGCCAACATCGGCGACGCCAAGACGGACGCGTCTGTCGCTTTCTCGACGACTCTGGTCAAGCTTCGGCGTGATGGCGGCGCTGCGCGAGCCCACCACTAATGATGACGCTTGAAGGAAGAAGCGGGCCTTTTTCTGCGGGGTATTGATGTGGAGCGGAAAGATTCGGTTCAAAAGAACACTCGAGTCTTATCGCCTATCGGACCCAAAGAGCGCCGTCTGCAATCGGTTAGCCCTGCGTTCGACACTCGCTTCTCGCCCACACGGCACACATCTGATACGCGGCGAAGTGCGACAACTTTACCGCGGGTTCCCGAGAAAATAAAGGCACACGCATGGGGTATAACGCCGAAAAGAAATCGAAGCTCAGTTTAATGAATTGACCTTCGGACAATGAATTTCGGCGATCAAATGTGTGAAAATTATAAGAACACGGCAATGAAAATAGCAGGCACGAAGCACTTGAGATCGGAGTTCGTACCACGCTTTAAAATTAAGCATCCTTCGGCACCTCGATCAACGACGGGTTAAAGCTGAGCTTGTTGGATCGTGCTTGTGGATAAAATTCAACTGGTTCTATCCACAAGCACTTCGGTCAGTCGCATTCGAGTGGCACTACACAATAAACCGTGATCCAGAAGTTATATCTTCTAAGCGAAGCGTTCATGTATTGATCGCAAAACACGGATCGGACGAATCGCGGGCTGGGCTTGACTCCGAAGCTCCGGGAAAGCAGACGACGTCTCGGAGATATCGGTGCGAGATCGCGGATTGTCTTTCCGCGCCTCGCAGATACGGACGCTTACCGGGTTCAATGGAGCCGCCTTTTCTTGCGCTGATTTTCCCCCGAGTTCTCGGCCGAAAAATTCCTGGGCGCAGTCTCCGACAACGGCTCACGAGTGACCACTTCGAGCGGCAGATAACCCCTGTGCACACGAAACCGCGGGACGGTTGCACCCGGCCCAAGAACGCAAACTTCGCCTCGCGCAGGGCGCCCGCCCGCCGTGAAGTAAAAAAGAGAAGCAGCAACAAAAGCGTCGATGTCTTCGATGCATCTTATCTATCGCGACCGCGGAATCGGTCACTGCATGGTTTCATACGAGCCGCGTCATCCTTATCCAGATCAGCAACTTCTTTCCATTAGTGCTAGTGGACCTTTGTCACCAATGGAAACAAACAATTTGACCAAGTTTGTGGCGCAGTTTCACGGCCGTAGAAGGCCGATTTGGCCTCTATAGTACGACTGCTAACTTTGAATTCCGAGCGCCGCGAACGGTTCGAGCCGAGGGGTCCGATCGAGCGGTGTCGAAAGTGCAATGTCACGGCGTTTGCGCGTTTGCTGTTTCTGTGCGTGCTCATCCGCCGGCTCATCCCTCAAACAGTGCGCCGGGCTCAGAGGGGAACGATTAGGGGTAGACGTTGTCTTTACTCACTGTTCGAGCGCCAGACTAAGTAGAGACAAAGAGAGCTAGTTTTGCGTCTATACCTCCACTAGCTCGCCTGCACACTACCTTCTTTTTTTTTTTTTTTAGGCGCAGCTTTAGGCGCTTGTTTTCGGTTTGAGCGGCGTCGGCGTCGGCGTCGCCGTAACCGCGCGGTGCATGATGGGTAAGTTTTCCCGCTAAATATAGCGGAAATTTTTCTCGTTAAATTTAGCGGAAAAAATGTTCCCACTAAATCTAGCGGAACATTTTTCCCGCTAAATCTAGCGGAAAATTTTCCCCGCTAAATCTAGCGAAAATTTTTCCCGCTAAATTTAGCGGAAACATTTCCCCGCTAAATCTAGCGGAAAATTTTCCCCGCGAAATTTAGCGGAAAAAGTTTCCCCGCAAAGTTTAGCGGAAAACTTTTTCCGCAGCCCCACCCCCGAGGTCACGTGACCCCCCCCCCCCCCCCGTGCCTTCCCCTCCTCCTCAAAGCTGCGCTCTAATTCGGCGTTACAGGGAGTTGTAAACGGCTTTCATTTTTTTTTCCAAAATAATGAAAACAAAGACGCGCAAACAAAAAAGATACTGAACTGAAACTTTGGATTGGGCTAGAATTGGTTCGTTGATTTGAAGCGCAAAAAACACAGACGACGAATTGACACATACGACACGGAGTGGCGCTAACTTTCAACAAACGATGTAATCGAGGCAGTCAGACTCGCACACAGGCGTAAACACTCTTGCCTATCTTGCCAACCCCTCGTGATGAAAGCTGTCACTTAAACGGAGCAACACGAGACAATGCTTCGAACTTTCGTATCAGTTCAACAACGTGTCTACAGAAAACCATCTTGAAAAGAAACTCCCTCGTCATTTAGTAAAATCGAAAGCGTGCTGACGCAGTTGTCAACCGCGGATTTTATCAAATACTCTTACACTATCCCTTTTTCAGTCTTGTTATTTGTTTTTTTAATAAATTTGGTGAATTCTAAACGCGGATCATACACGCACCGCGTGCTGTACTGCAAGATGTCCCCTCCCCCCCCCCGCACCATTTCTTATGAACTGCTAGTAGTGATGCAAAACTATCGATAAATTGACTATCGTACTATCGATAGTTTTCAGAACTATCAATGTGTCGCACAACTATCAATAGTTGACTATCGATACTTTTACGATAGTCGAACTATCGATAGTGTTATCGATCGTTTTACGAAAGTCGACTATCGAAAGTGATATCGATAGTTTTTCGATAGTCGACTATCGAAAGTGCTATCGATAGTTTTTCGATAGTCGACTATCAATAATACTATCAATAGTTTTTTTTTTTATTTTAGCTATCGATAGTCAGATTTTTGGTAACTATTGATACTATCGATAGTTTTGCCCCATGCACTGGCAGCGGGTCCCTCTTTGCCTATTTGTCTTCGAGGTTCAGCCAGATTCAGCGGGCTACCGCATAGTTTAGGTTTGCAACAGTGGAAAAACTGTTTGCAACAGTTTTTCTTTTTCTGTTTGTTCCGCGGTAGAAAGGGCGACGACTCTTACAGAAGGCGCCAAGGCGCCAGCTAGTGCCGCCGAGGCTGCCTCCGTATGCAGTTTGCGTGCTAGCCGCAAATTTTGGCGCGTGTTTGCAGTATTCTCATGCGGAGCGAACACAGAAGCCGCACCGCCGCTCGCCTCCCTTCCTCCTCTCTTCGCCCAAATTCCCGTCTTCGTCATCGCTGAAGGCTGAACCAAAGTTGAGATGGTAAGTGCTTGGGCTAGTTGGTGTCCATTTGAAAAAAATAAAGCGAGAAGAAGAGAAGAGGGAGCGACGTAAACTACTAGTATCGCGAAGCTATCGACAGAAACCGTTGGCAGTACTATCGTTAGGTTTACGATAGTCGACTATCGATAATTTTCCGATAGTCGACTATCGATAGTACTATCGATAATTTTTCGATAGTCGACTATCGAAAGTGCTATCGATAGTTTTTCGATAGTCGACTATCGATAGTACTATCGATAGTTTTTTAGCTATCGATAGTCAGATTTCTGGCGACTATCGATACTATCGATAGTACTATCGATATGTTTGCACCACTAACTGCTACACGATGTTCACGCGCTGAAATGATTTACAATAGAAGTGTCAGCGACACTTCTATTGTACAGCATAGTAATGAATTTCAGTTCTTGAATGATCGGGTCAAAAATTAATCAACTTTTACGTGGTGCTGCTTTGCCTGTCGTGTGTATATATATGTTCGCTTTTCCTGAATAAAACTAGTTCAAAGTTAGCGCCTGTCCTGTATACTTCTTGTCCTTGTCTTTTTTGCGATATTTTATATGTTTTACTAAGATGAACCAACTAGCCCAACAACGTACTCTACTAAACAATTGTACAACGTGTCCCCGAAAAAAAATATATATATATATATGCGCGAGCGGCTCGGATTAGAAGCTAAAGTTTCAGAACGACCCGTTATCTTATTCAAACGTTATAAATTATTTCCTCTAAAAGTTTGCGGTAGAATGGGGCCTGTTCCCGGCAGCTGACGCCAATCATCTCCATGTATCCGTGGGCTACGTCGGCCAGCATTTTTCCATTCAAAATTTTTGAAAACCACTTATAACCTTTGAGTAAGATTTACGGCAAGCTTCGAAACTTTGGCATCTGGACCGGACCACTAGCGGTACATTTGGACCGAGACCAAGCGTTCAGAAATGCGCAATGCACAAAATATTTTAACAATATATATACTTTTTTTTTCTTTTTTTTTTTTGGGGGGGGGGGGGGGCAATGCAGGAAGCGCTGCGAAAGTGGGACGTGTTAGGACCATCGAGTTATTATAATGTACGTACGCTAGAGGTTCAAATGGCGATAGTGAACTGTGGCAAATGGAAGCAGACAGCAACCAGTCAAAAATTGACTTCCGGTGCTGCATTTCTATGAGAAAAAGTTAGTACATTTTCTCCTTGCGCTCGATAATAAGAGCAAATATCCCGAATAATCCGTACGTACTAGGTAGCTTGGAACACTTCTCAGTCAGGCAGACGAAATAGTTGGTCAGTTACAGCGTTTATATTTCAAGTTAACTGCATTAAAAACGGTGCTAAAACGGCTTCGTACATCTATTTATGTGCACTGTCGGACACTGTTAACGCGAACACAACGTTGGCGCTTTTCAGCATGGGGGATATACGTGCCAAACGAACGAAGGACATGTGGAAAACCAAGAGAGACGGCAAGAACTACGCAGTAACACTGGATCAGTAACTATACCTGTGCATGTAGGATCAGGATAAATTGAAGGCCACGTAATATAGTTCGATATTCACTAAGTACTGCTTTATTCTTTATGCTCTGTGAGAAGACGTTTGTTCCACGTTCAAAACATCGCCCGCACGCTCGAAACCTTTAAAAACAAGTGTCTGATAAAAGCTGCCCGGCATGGAAAATAATTAAAAAAAAACACCTTTCGTAGGTTTTTCATTGTTAATGGTTCAGGGCAGGCACGTAGCCAAAGGGGAGGGGGGGGGCGCCCCCCCACGAAATCTTCCATTTCGCTGGGACCTCCTCTCCCTCCTCCCCCTCATACAGCATTTTGTAATGGGCGCCCCCCCCCCCCCCGAAACAAAATCCTGGCTACGTACCTGGTTCAGGGGCTACTTGAGTTTGCGCAGTAATACTGTTCGTGTTAGCAACCCTTTCTCCAAGTGTTGTACGTCAACTTCTGGTGTACCCCAAGCTTCGAACCTGGGACCACTGTTGTTTATTTTGTTTGTAAACGATATAGTATCATGCGTCAAGCTATGGTCAAGCACTCGAATGTCCTTCTCTTTGCTGATGACATAAAACTATTTTTTTAATGTTAAATACTATTCTGATTGTAATTTATTGCAACCTGATATTGGTGCAATTTCCGAGTGGTGTAGAAAAACGCTTTGTCTTTAAATCCTAAAAAAAAAACTAAATTGATTTCTTTATCGAGAAGGTGGGACGTTTTCTTTTACCTTATGAGCTTAAGGAAAATGTGATAGATCGTGTATCTCTGGTAAGAGACCTTGGAGTCTATGTTGATAGTACTCTATCATTTACTGCGCACGTTTCTAAGATCATTGTTTCAGCGATAAAAAAGTTGGAAAAGATCACTCGGAATTATCAAGTTCTTTCACTTCACCATTATCTGTAGTGCGTCTGTTCGGTAGCCTTGTACGCTCAGGACTTGAATTTGGTTCAATTAGTTGCAATTCACTATCCTTAACAGAAGTTGAAATGATTGAGCGTGTGCAGAAGAAATTTATGACCGATACATTGGTCGGAAACAGTTTTTTTAGTTACGATTTGTTGCTGTCTTTATTTAGCCTTGAAAGGCTATCAACGAGGAGGGCTGTTTGAGAAATTCATTTTCTTCATAAGGTAGTGCATTGTACTGTTGAAACTGAAAGTTTACTTATGAATATAGACTTTCATGTTCCCTCCGGCACTAGTCGCCATTTTTTTACATTTTATTTTACTAGAATTTGTTAATCATCGCCATTATGTCGTATGCAGTCTGCCTTTAATGTTATATGCGATTGTGACGTAGATATTTTTCTTGAATTTGTTAGTTACAAGTCGGCCTTGCAAAAGTGTATTTTAGCCAACCAAGAGTTGGTGTAAGGTTGTATTTGCTCTGCAAACCTGAATTTGTGTCCTTACAAATGGCTGTGTAATTTTGTGCATGTTTGTATTTTAAATAGTGTTGCTGTGAACACGAACTGACAGTGCACCACACAAAAGGCGTTACAGCAGTTTGTGGGCACTGAAAAAAAAATATGAAACGTTACTATTATTATTACATATTAAAGCCCACGTACTTTAATTTTGAAGTTTTGAATGTTTTTAACCAGCTCGTAAAGATGCAAGGTGGGGTCATTTTCATATATGTGACAGGACCGGAATATTAGCAATATAGACTGTATCGCTTATCACCCGGGCAGGGATTTCCTAGACCCTCTGGGGGGGGGGGTAGACCCCCTAGTTTTCCTGGACACCCCCCTTAAATCTAAAAAAAAGGAAAAAATAAGTCTTTTTAGATTAAGTAGAAAACACCGTGTATATATAGAGGGAAACATACATCACGGGCGTGAGCATTTGGTTAATAGACGTCTGTAATTTAGCTAGTGGACTAAAAAAAGCATATTTTATCTAGCCTCGCCTCGCATCGCTTCTCCCCCCCCCATCGGTTGCCCATTGATCTGGAAACCCCTGCACCCGGGCCAAAAACGCTGAGTCACTGAGCTGGGGACACATGTGCAGCGTCTGATATACCGCACAGCAAAGCAACAGCGCATACAGAGGCGTTCCAAAGCCCAGCAGGCAAAGATGGCAGCGAGCAAAGGTGATTTTTGCAAAGGTCTATACAAGCACCGCCGGAATGCCGACAACCTTGACACACTCTACATTCCTTTCGATTGTTATTTTGCTTAGAATCGTCGCTCGTTTCACACCAGCTGTGGAACGCAGGTTTACATCGTTCATTGATGAAGACAAATGCGCTAACTAAAGCAATTGCACTTTTACAATGTTAATAAAGGTATATACTATTCGGTACGACCCAAATAACAAAAGTGTTCCACGTATGAAATGTGAATTACTGCGCAGGCGAACTGGTAAACAATTATAGTGAGAAAAAACAAACACTAGACAAGGAACGAAAAAAAAGGGACTATTGTCCGGCGAAGAGACAAAATGCACGCGCGTTTTCCCATGCGGGAATGCACAGGCATAGGCCTAGACTACGGGGGGGGCATCGGGGCTCGTGCCCCGCCAGGTGAGATCCGGGGGGGGGGGGGGGGGGGGGGGGGCAGAGCGGGTCCGGGCCGTGATCCTTACCGAGACGCTGTTTACGTGCCGTGTAACGAGCTTCTAGTAGTGGCATGTAAACAAAATAACGCCCACGTTGCCTTTACTGACAAAATACATGAGCAATAGAATACCACCGTGCTTTCGTTAGCTTCAATCTCCAGTTCTGGCGAGAAAATAACGCGCAACACTCCCCCACCCCCACCCCCGGGCCGAGGGGCGGTATCCCTTGGGCGCCGCCGGCTAGTATTTGCCGTGCCCAGTGGCGGCTGTTTCAGGGGGGAGGGCAAGAAATGTTTTGCCCCCACTCGGAAAACTGGGGGGGGGGGGGGGCAACGTGCCCTCCCGGTTGGTACGCCCATGGTTTCAGCGCACTACAATGTGCGCTGAAAACCATTCGGTCCATTCCATCCAAGAGCGAACCAGAGCTCTCAGGAACTGGTAGGTACGCTAAAATAAAACAAGGACTGTCTCAGATCATATTGTCGCTATAATAATTCTTTTTTTTTTCTTTTAGAGATCAACGTTCCGGTATCACTCCGGAACTTTACCGAGCCCAACGCCTACCTTACGGCGTCTGATAGCAGTTCCTGGAAAAAAGATAGTCAGGTTTTAAAGTCTGGCGGTTTTCTAGAACATCCCATACACACTGAAATCAGGCAATCGGCGTCGGTCATGTGACCTTTCCACCAGCCAATCAGTGTTGAGCTGTCTGGGGTGGTAACGCGCTACTAGTAACTTCGTAACTTTTTTGGTAACTTGTAACTGTAACGAGTTACTTTTTA
Organism: Ixodes ricinus; assembly: GCA_037355805.1. Taxonomy (NCBI): domain Eukaryota; kingdom Metazoa; phylum Arthropoda; class Arachnida; order Ixodida; family Ixodidae; genus Ixodes; species Ixodes ricinus. Next base: position 52,008 of record JAZHYW010055544.1, on the reverse strand, counting down.
AAAATGTAACTTGTAACTGTAACGAGTTACTTTTTTCTGAGGTAACGATGAAAGTAACGACGTTACTTTTGTAGTTACTTTTCAGCTTTTTATGAATAATGTATCACTGAACGAGTACTATTTAGCTACATCTTGCACTTTCCAAATCGTCTGTTCCGACATTTCGAGTGTCAAATTGGCCTTGCACAAACTTGTGAATACGTTCTTTGTCGCGAGTCACGACCTGAATATAGCCACGTGTAGATTTGATAAAAAAAATCTAGTTATCTTTACGCACGCGCTTGTACTTTGTGACTGAACACTTACATCTTAGTGTTTTGAAGCACTATCTATGTTGCGGGGTTTTTTTTCTGTGCAAATCGCTTTTTAATCGGGTCAATCAACCATGAAACAATACACGCGGAGGGCACTGCGCATGTTTCGCATTTTGATTTGCGCCACTACTCTGGCGTGGAAACTTTCAAACACTAATTACACTAAGTTACAATATGAAGTAAAAAGCGTCCTTTTTTCATATTATGCAATAAAACTTTGTGAGGGGCGTTTTCTCGTTTTTCCTAATTTTTTTTGTTATAGGAAAGTAACTGAAAAGTAACGTCGTTACTTTTTAAAAGTAACTGTAACTGTAACGAGTTACTCTTTTGTTGCGGTAACTGTAACGGTAACTTCGCTACTTTGTTTTTAAAGTAACTGTAACTGTAACAAATTACTTTTTAAAAGTAGCTTACCCAAGACTGGTGTTGAGCTCCGCGGTCGATTAATTTGGGGGGCTTTACTAAATCTGGCAACCCCACCCTGACGAACCAAAGAACGTTTTACGTTAAAAAAATGCTTCGCAGCAGGCCTTGCTTCGCAGACCCGACGGCCATGTTGCAGCTTCGCTACGTAATAATGTTCACGCGTGACATATTGCGCTGCTTATGCTGACCATCCGAGTCTGTTAGGAACAATAGAAGTTTATTGTCGTCAAATAACTTGTCAGAAAGGAAACGGTACTGCTGCCGCCGTCACGCGTGTTTCCGCGATTCTTCCTTGTCGTCTTTTATTTCAAAATAAAACAAAAATCGATTTTAGAGTGCTATCCGGTCTATCTATACGGTTCTTGCATTTATTTGTTGAAATGTGCTGTACTCTTAATTATCCATTCATATTTAAAAGTCTACTAGGCGTACCTGTAATAGGTGACTTGGAGGTGGATCCCATATCGGCTGTATTTTCTGTTCGAAAGTTGCCCAGGGAAAAAATATTGTGTTGCTTGACAGAAAATAATCCCTGGAGAAAGGGAACAAGAGGGACAATTAGGACAAACACAAATCTCTAAACACAGCTAGGTGGTTATGTTTATACAGCCTTGATGCTAGTACGCCTCAACGGGTGACCTGTCTCCTATAGCTGTAGATGAGAAACTCAGCCAGTGGAGTACTAACCGCAAACCTGGGGTTTTTAACGTGCATCGCGCAGTAGTGATTACAGGAACGCGTGTCGGTACGAAACTCATCCAGATCGAAACGGGCCGGGGTGGGGTTCGAACCCAGGCGGCTCTGCAGCGCAAGCTTTCGTTCCACGCTTCGAGCCGCAGGACGCGTTAGCCCACCGTGCCCCAAAATGGAATGCCGTGATTGAGGTAGTTTTTTCGTGTAACCAAATTCCTGATATCCGTTGCTGTATTTTTTTTTTTTTTTTACCTATATGTAGCCAGCGATAATATATAAAAAAGGAAAGGAACGGGCCAAATGTTCTCAGTCGTTTGAGGGGAAAACACAACGATTGAGAAAAAAATCCGGAGCCGGCAAGAGTGATCGAAGTTTGCTGCAAACTTTCTGAAACAACAACAACAACAAATGTATATAAGGCTGCGAATGTGGACTGGGCCGTCTCTGACACGCCTTTTCTTGGGTGTGAGACGGTGACGACTTGGCGCGAACGTGGACGCCCGAACCCCTGATTCAACCTCCACCCCCTCCCCCAACCTCCTCAGAAGGTCACGTTCACCACCGCTCATGCAGCTCATGGCTGGCTCAGAGCCTTCTATACTGGGCTGGCTCTTCCTTGAATAGTCTCGACAACTCGTGGTTATTTACCGAGGCTAGAGGCTCCTGTCCTCGAGTCGAGACCAACATTGCGCGTCAGCTATGCGGCACTAAGCGCGGCTGAGTCAGGTGTCCTTTGCTTTCGCAAAGGACACCTGAGCCCCGCGTCTTCCGCACATGGGGCGCAGAGTTGGAAAGAATACAAAAGGAATGGTCCATTAAAATGTCCAGTAGAGCCAGGCTGCCAAAGTTCTGAAAACGGGGTGCGTCTGGTCTCTGCCCCGTGAAGACCGTTATCGTATTTACGTCTTCCCTTAGCACAACTTTCGGAGTATCTCGACGGACAAGCGGATGCAGATGTAAGAGTGCGCAAAGATCAAAGGGCCAGAAAGGAGCTCGGGAACTTATTTTTCGAGCCGTTTCCCCAACTTTCTACTCGGGGAGTGAGGCTGGACTTCATCAATGCTGCAGTGTTCATTGCGGGGTTTTCAGAAACGGGTGCGCCCCAACCCGGGTTTGGGGGTAGAAAATTTGCAAATTCAAATCATGCTGTTTCTTTTTCTTTTTTTTTTTTAATGGAGCACGGGGCAAGGTATCTTGCTTTTTTTTGTTTGTTTTAAACTTTACTTTCAATATCTTTTTTTAACTGCTTTCGGGTCGTTTCTTTGCCTGTCAGGAAACCAAAGGTCACCCCACTTGCTTCGGTGGGGGGCACGAGGAGAGGGGGCAGTGTGCCCTGGGGCACCGTGCCCTGGGGTAACAACTGCCCCTTTGCACCCCCCCCCACCCCCTTGCCGCCACCCATGGAAAAGTTCGATGGTGTGTAAAAGGTGCGGTGGAAGCCTAGACATCACGTTCCTAAATCAACACCCGTCGAAGCTGAGAGTTTGACTTTGCTCTCATTTCAGCTGACGAGAGAAGAAATAATCCTACTCAAGACGTCATTTGGCCAGTCGTGGAAGGCCGGTCACCGCGACGCTTTTGGGCGCGCGCACGTCGCCAAAACTCGGGGACGGACAACTTTTCTTGGCAATGCAGTCAAAGGTACGGGCACGCGTGCCCTCTCCCATTTTGAGCGCGGATGATCAAAGCGATCAAAGCTCTGTGCACGCTCTCCTCCTCTCCTCGAAAATGCTAAGAAAAGTTCTCCCCGAGCAGACTTGTACACGTTACTAAAAAAAAGTAAGGAATTACATTTACAATTACTTGTGACTAAATGTAACTAATTCAGTTACAATTACACTTCCATAAAAGTAAGTGACCGTTACCACAAAAAGTAATCCGTTACTTTCGCGGCGTTACTTTTAACCTTACTGTCCTAGTGTAAGAAACAAGACGCAAGTGTTATGGAAGCGTTTATTGTTGCCGCAACTCACACTTTTGTGACCTTGAGCAACATCTGGCTCTCAAAAAAGTCTCATCGGACATCTTGCCTCGTTTCTATGTGAAGATGTCGTCCGCTGCACTAAACACCTTTTCAGTCCACCTTTTTCCAAATGGGTGCTGCCACCTGGACGCGCGGCAGAGTAGTTAGAAAACAACGCGTTTGCAAGACCTCCCCTATCCGCTCGACACCCAAAACGTCAGCCAGATCCTGTTGGCCCATTGAGACTGTCCTACGGCTCCACCAAACTTCGCTTTTCTCCTCAGTGTAGATTATGTTGGTCCCTGAAGTTGATACAATGAAGTCATCTGCTCTCTCTCGGCCAGAAGGAAGCAAAGAAATAATGAAGAGACAAAAAGAGAAGGCGCGCACAGATCCACTACACCAGATCGCGTGCACCGTGATTTTTTATTTTTTTGTATTTGTTGGAAGGAAGCATTTTGAACTCGGGAGTTTGCCTAATATTGTTTGCACGGAGAGTTCGGTTTTTTGTATCAGTGTGCTTCCCATTTCGTTATGGGCCAGTAAACTGACAAACTACAATTTGCAAAAAAAAAAAAAAAAAAGATTGAGTCGAGGTTTTAGGTGACGTGAAGAAAGGCTTTGAGCATCTAAAGAATGCCAGGCCTTGCGTTTTGTAAATGCAGGTGACAGTGTGATTCCGGTAAAGCTTAAGCCCTTACAGAAAAAAAAAGTGCATGCGCCATAGAGAGAGAGAGAGAGAGAGATTTTTAATGATTTTTTTTTCTCAATATTTAAAGTTCCCGCATTTTTCCTCCGCGAATAAAGACAAAAATGTATGATTACAATTATTCCCTCAGGTAAAAAAAAAAAAAAGTAAGAGAAATTACTTTAGAATTACTTTCTGAAACATGTAATTAATTCCTTACAAAATTACTGCGAAATGTAAGGGATTACAAGCAATTTCGTTACTTGTAATGGATTACGTAAGTCTGTGCCCGAATCTGTGTAGCGTTTGGAGGCTCCAACCTCTGTGAGCGGGCGGCCGGAAACCATCCTTGCGAATGCAGCGCAGGGACTTGTGAAGCTAGTCCCACATATTTTTAGGTCGCGGTTTAATGACAGCATTTCGAACCGTGTCAGCCCTGGCGAACGCGAAGGTCACGCCGGGCCGCGCATGCAAACATTTTTTAGGCACGTCGCAAATGCGCGCTTCACTGGCATCTAGACGTGCTCAATGTCCTTCTGTTTAACATCATGCCATTTTTATGGCCAACTTTCGGGGTCATATTCCGTGGAATAAAAAAAATACTTTTTTTAAGGAAATGTAAAAAATTCTAACTGATTTGCGTTCTATGATACCCAGTTAATGCAAGAATGCATGCAAGCTGGACTGACAAGCACATTGACCCAGATAATTACAGTCCTCGGGAATAGTGCGATCTTTTGTCAAGAAAAGCAGAAATCGATATTTGTAGAGCCGTGGAACAAAAACTAGACGCGCTCAAAGGTTTGATTACCGCTTCTCGATATTTTTATAACTGTCATCTAAAATGTTCCCGGGAACGTTGGGATGTTTGTTGTTGTTCAGTTGAAATTCTCATGTTAGTACATGCGCCGAATTGTTGATGTCCAAGTTGGGGCAGATCACCATGAGGAGCGGCCGCCGAAATTGACAAGGGAGAGCGGAAGACAACGGATGAGAAAAGCCGGAAAAATTGGGTTGTGGGGATATTTATACAGCGTGTAGTTGGTCAGCCATTTAAAGTTGCGACGAGTCACTCGCTGTAGATGAGCAATTTAGCCAGTGCGGTACAACCGCTAGCCTGGGGTCTTTAACGTGCACCACGCAGTAGTGATACACGACCGCACACCGGTACGATGCTCATCCAGATCGAAACGGGCAGGGGCGGGAATTGAACCCAGTATCCTGGGTTCCAGCCCTTGGGAAGATCATGGCGGCACAGCGCAGCGCCGGGCTAGATTTCAGACGCCATGTTCTTCCCAGAAGTGGCGCGCGGCACGTGTCACGGCGAATTCCACTGGGCGTTTCGAAGCGCGCCGGGATCAGTTGACCAGATCCGGAATGGAGCACACGATCCGAACGGGGTCGCGCCGCCTACGGATCCCCAGTGGGACATGACCACTGCTCCGGGATCGGCGGATGTCTTCCCGTCATTCAACTGCCTGGGAATCCCCTTTCCGCGGCCGCCGCGGTCGTTTCGCAGACGTTTTCGCAATCTCGGCGCTAACCCGTGTTCGACTCACGAGCGGCAGGAATGGCTCAGGAGCTTCTAGCAAAGATTGCCGGAATGCCCGTAGCGCGGCAAAACCTTCTCCTTCTTGGAAAACGAACCGGCTGTCGAGCCAAGGGGTAAGCAAGCGGCCATTTTGATTTCTTCTGAGGCGAGATGGGCGAGATTAGGCGAGATGCCCCGCGAGAAAGGAAGTCACGTGTGTGCGCCGAGGGCTGGCCCGGCTGGCTCCCGGTTGAATCCGCCGAAATCGTCGGAGCGACTTTTCTCGGATCCAGATCGAGATCTGGAGCGGGAGCTAATCCGAAACGACCAGTGGAACACGTCCGTCTCGATCCCGATCGCCCAGTGAAATAGGCTCGCCCCAGAAAAGTCGATCCCGGCGCGCTCCAAAACGACCAGTGGAATTCGCCATGAGTCTTGAGCAACGTTACTAGAACCACTCAGTTGGGAAACTGCCATAGAGACTGCTCTGAAAAAGTGGCACCGATCCGTCCACGAGAACCGAGCTAATGGCGATGCCAACGCCGCCACTTTTCCCGCAGCGGCCAGTCCACGAACCGCACGTGACTTCCATTTTCCTTGTAATCGGCCACGTTGGGGCCAGAACAGATACTGTGGAAGGGGCTTCGAGGTACCGCCCCCGACTCCCCAAGCGGACGCGCCGCGGTTAACTACCGTGATTAATATGCGCCTAACTCAGGACGCGCTACCTGACATCCCCGCTGAGGCAGGGTTGTATAAAAACAATATTAATTAAACTGCAAAACCTTGCGAACTAAAGATTTTAGAAAACAACACGCGCCCCTATTTTGTACTTACCTCCAATAGAAGTTACTACAAAAGAGTTTTTTCCGTTAGTTTTTACGCAAAAACATGCTTTCTAAAAGTTCAAGGCGACCACAGTACAGACAAATGATACAGAGTGGCGCTGTTGTCGCATTTAGCTCGGTCTTGGGGGACGCCAGCGGCCCAGGTTTCAACGGTGAGTTTCCCAACTGAGAGTTCTAGTAACGTTGGTCTTGAGTAAGTCTTGAGCATTTCCACAACAATGAATGGCGCCACTTTTCCCAGGATAGAGGGCCTTTATACTCTGTTTCATACTTAGCGTGCAACGCTGTCAAAGCTACTGGCACGAGCGCGTGGCTTCATCTATGGTTTTGTTTGCGCGAGAACTCGTGCAAATGATCAACGAGATCAAGCCCGACGCTCGCGCCAGTAGCTGTTGACAGCGTTGCACGCTAAGTATGAAACAGAAGTATAGGAGAGCCTAGAGTTCCTGAGTTGCGCGTTTGATTCCACGTGCCGCGTGCCGCCCTCGCCGCTATTCGCCGAGATCCGATCACGTGAGGAGCCGCATCAAGTGTCGTGCAGCAAAGTAGACGTTGCACGCGCCCCGCGTACGTTCCCTGCTTTTGAGCGCGCCGCGCGCCTCGAACGCGCGGTGCCGCTATTCGCCGAATTCAGTCACGTGAGGAGCTGGATCCACATGTCATGCATGAAAGCGCAACTCTGGCTCCCGTAGGGAGCCTCTACACCAGGAACTTTAGGAGAGCCTAGGGTGCCTACATGTCTGTCTGTCTCAGGGTGAAGACATCCATTGTTGCATTGAATGTTCAGCGCGTGACGCTCTCGCGCACTCGGTGCGTGACTTGGGCGCTAAAATGGCGTCTATGCATTAGCCAAAGCTACGCGCTCGAGCTGATTGACACTGGATCGCGCGTACTTCAAAATGCATAAAAAAACGACTGGGCGTAAAAATGGCTGAGATGTCACCACTCAAGCAAAAGCGCGCGTGTGTATGAAGAGACACTCTATACTTCGTTTCAACGGGTCCAGACGCAGCCGATGCTACTAGTGCGAGCTCCGGGCTTCAGCGTCCCTGCGAAGCACGCGGCTCGTGCAATGCAAGCACTAATCAGGGCCACACGCTCGCGCTCGTAGCATCGGCTGCGTCTGGACCCAAGCTGAAACAAAGTCTCGGAGAGCCTAAAGCCCCTCGATGTGTTTACGTTTGTCTGAAGTAGCGTCAAATGCGCGAGCGCACGAGGCCCATGTCTCGAGCGGCCCTTGGAAGCAAATGGCGGCGCAGCACTAAATAAAGCGGCCCTTGGAAGCGATGGCGGCCGGAGCACGCGCTCGTGGCGCGTGTCTCGCGCGTTTCTATAACAATGGTTGGCAGTACTTGTAAAAAGGCTTTTATCAAGGGGCTTTAGAGAGCCATGTGACGGGCGCCCCGCTGCGGCGAGACGCCGAAACTACTCCTCCCGAGCGATGGCATGTCCGCTCGTGCTCCTCGCGTTCCTGGCACTACCGCTTCTTTTCTCCTCGGGTTCGAAAACCATGCTTTGGATCCTCGCCCCTGCAAGAGCTGTGCGCTGACGTCCAGATCCTAGCGCTCCAAATCTGGCTCCGTCGCCGAACTGCCAGGCTCTATAGTAGCACCCAATGCCGACGGCACATGCTCACATAAAAAACAACAAAGAAATAGCAAAACAAAAAAGAGCCGCTCTTTCACGAGCACCATTGCCAAAAAAAAAAAGGGAAAAGAAGATTTTTGAATTAATGGTTAGCACAAGAAAGCAACGAGCGCTCACCACGACTGTGATGAGAATGACGGAGAGCGCATGTTTGGAGGGGACGCTGGGAGCCTGGCGCTTGCTCTTGTAGCTTCTGCCAGTCAGAAAACCGCTTCCGTTTCCTTCCCGCCAGTTGCCCCTCGCATTCTTCAATCCTCCTCTCCTTACAGGAGCAGGTCTCTGAGCACTCCGAGATACTCCTCACAGAAAGAGCCTCCCTCCTTCTCGAATGGAAAGCCTCTTTGGCTGCTCGGAGTTTCAACCACTGCGCCCCAAGCGGCTAACTTTAGAATTACACCCATGGGGACAGCAACGACGACGCAGCGCTCAGCTGTCGTAACCGAACAGTCAGCTGTGGTTCGTGTCCTCCCATTGCCCGAGAAGGCCCTTTTGTAGCCACATTGGCCTGCGTGAACAATGCAGCATGCACCGTATATGCGACCACCACCTGCTCAGCACAAAGGCCGAAATGAGTCAAGCTCGTATCCCCCTCAAGCCCGGTTCACACAGTTGCGTTTGACTGCGTTTGACTGCGTTGCGGCAGCGAGACACCAGGACATCCCTGCTTCTTATATCGCGTGCCAAGAAGATTCCTTGAATTGGATTCCACGCTTCATACGAAGCACAGATGTGCCGGTGACTCGCTTTCGATTCTCGCCGCAACGCAGTCAAACGCACTCAAACGCAAGTGTCTGAACCGGCCTTCAGACTGCTTTCGGTATATCCAACTTGTTGCGTCCACCCCATTTATCGTCAACAATTTTAACATTACGTAAAGAATCAAGTCCGCAAGCCTTGTGATGAGTAAACACTGAGCTTTTGCTCCTCGCCAATGTCCGACTAATTTTTGGGCACAGCGCAAGAGATGAAAAAGGCGGCTTAGTCAAGGTTCTTCAAAGAGCTGCACGTGGTACATGCATTTGTAGACTTATCACTACCTCAACCCCGACATCTCGACAGAAAGCATGTAGAAGACAAACACAAACTAAGACGTAATTTGTGTTAGTACATTATGCAAAAACGTCCTTGTCATTACACGACTTGCTACAATCTGGAGCTACTCTCGTCCTCCTATCACGCCGCTGCGCAGTAGGAATCATAAGAACTCTACGATGCTATTTTTGTGCTGCTCGCTGCATCCTGTAGGTTTAACGGAACCGCCTTCACTCACGCGATGAAGTGGGGCGCTAGCTTGCGCCACCTAGTCAACTTACAACGATGGGCTGCGAAATCCGACCATCACGCGCGTTGCGGTAAAGGCGGATTTGGCGCTCCATGCGGCAATCTCGGATACCTTGGCTTGGAGGCTGGAGCACAGCAAAGGCCACAGGCATGAGGTCAAAGTCTTGGAGGGAGTGTATCTTGGGTCTGGGTCGTGCAACGGGAAGCTTGCCCTTTCAAGCCTCTTTTTCTAGTAACATGGAACTACAAGGCACTATTCTGTAATCTCCAGCAGAACAAGAAAAGGCTCACACCAGTGCAAGAGGGTTCTAAATTACAAGCTACTAGGAGTCTAATGCCTCTTCTTCCCAAGCCACTGTGAAAGAGGTGTCCAAACACTGCCGCTGTTCACGTACTTCTCTTCCACCATCCTGTCCTACACCCAAGAGAGTAACCGTTGAAGTAACTGTCGGGCAAATTCTAGAATGTCCAGACACACACCTCCAGTACATTTTAGCGGAAACAACTGCCACTGTCCGAGGTAAATGTTTTTGAGTAACTTTTACAGCCCCGAACATGCCCCGCATGAGACAACAATAAGCAAGAACATGTGAAAAGACAATAAGCACTAAGCAGTAGGGCGTGAAGCCCGCAACCTAACAACGTGGCAAATTCAATGCTCTCTCGTACCGCGATGGCTTCGAAGTCGCCGACATTCCCAGGACATTCGACTGCAGACGTTTGTGGGACGTCTGCAGAAGGGTGGGAAGGTGAAGCCAGCACCATTCCGCATTGCACAAACCCGCGACAAGGTGAAGCTGAAAACTGCTCGGAATTTATTCGCTGCAGCATTAGTTTCGGTCTTTTGTCGTCAACTTCGGAGGGGTGTCGCGAGTAGCGGTGCATCCGTGCCGTGACTCAGTCGAGGCCCATGTCTTCGTCCCCGGTATCCTCCTTCTTCTGTCCCTTGTCTTCCAGAGAGACCTTGGACGACTGGAGCGCTTTCACAAAGGCCTCCATATCTGCGGACGAGCAAAGACGCCGCATATCACGGGTCTGTCAATCGTACCCGACTCGGATTGGACGGATCAACCTTCCAAGATGGAGATTGAAAATACGAGCAGCCACTAAGATACTGATCCGATCGGCTCTCGTGTTTTGGTCCTTGGTCTCCTTAAAGTCAGGGAGTGCATGAAGATTAACCGAGTCCCACGACACTAGCATGCCACCTGGAATTGGTCCCAAAGCGGCAACAAACGACGTCGCAAAAGCCGGAGTGTTGCGCCGTCGGACGTCGCGATCTTGGCGGTTAGTGCTAGAAGTCCCGGTAAAAAGTATCGGCGAATCCGAGCGTCGCCGCTGTTGCGGAGTTCCAACTCCCGGCTGCCGAAGCTTTGGCGGACTTCCACACTGGAGAGCGACGTGCAGCGGTGCAGCGGAACGGGCATCTGCTACACCCACCGCTGCAGCTACGACGGGACCGGCGACAGCGAGACGCCTTGACGATATCGTTGGGCCGAAATCGAGGGGCCACCTCTTAGGACGCGGTAAACGCGGCGGTCGAAGTCGCGTTCCACGGCGTGACCCGGCCGTTGTCGGTACCCACCTCCCGACGTGGCGGCGCTCACTACTTGGGGCTCCATGCCGAACTGCTGCATCAGCGGGCCCAGCTGCCCGGACTGGAGCGCCCGCGCTGAACAGGCTCAGGGCCTGCGTGCACACGACGCCCGGGCCGGTTGCAAAGGCTGAAGGCTGGTGTACACACTCGCTAAAGGTTGGTTCACACACACACACATGCACGCTCTGGCTAAAGGCTGGCTCTGCGCACTTGCTGCAATTAAAGGGACCATGAAATTACCTTTTACTTTTGCCAAATACTGTAAACGACTTAATTTTCGCGAGGACTCAATTTTCGCAAATCGCACTACAATTTGCGAAAAATAGGTCCTGCAAACAATCCGGCTAAAATGTAAACAAATTGGGATCTATATTGAGAATCCCACCGCGTCGCAAAATTAGAACCCGCAAATTATTCCAAAACTTCAGCTTTGACCTAAACCGCGAAATATTGAGCCCACGAAAAATAAGTCGTTTACAGTAACCTTTATATTAAACCTTCCATCTTCACTGAATGCCGAACAGGCATCCGTTTTGGTTTCAGTTTATTAACTTCTACACGAAAAAGTATTGAAATATCGAGTTTTTTTCCTCTCCAACTCGCCACAAAACATGCCGCAGCGTAATTTTGACAGTTGTGACGTGCTCTGTCAGCTAGCTTTATGAAGACATTTCTTGTATACCGAGATTTTGTTATCCACAGACCGGCACAAAACAAGCGTGCATCTTTGCACTGCCACCACGTGCAGCGTTGGTACCTGGAGGCATTGAACAATAATTTTTATTTCGTGAAATACGTAAGAACAATACCATTGTAAGGGATCCGTGGAGATAAGCACGATTGAAAAGTTGATGGCATACACAGTGTCAAAATTGCTGTTATTGGCAAGGAACGCTTTCAGTACGACGACACTCCATAGTGATCTTGGCATGACTGGTTCAAAACAACCCTTTCGAAGATCTAAAAGGACCGAAATGGTGATTGCCAGGGCAACACAAACCAAACGGGGCCAGTCGACTTGCGAGGTTCTGGATGTTTGTGTGTTAGTAGTATCCGTTTGTTTCCTGCTAGCGAAAAGAAAGGCAGTAATGCTATTTTCACGATCCTGTGAAAGTCACTGAATCTTGTGAAAATAGCACCATTGCCTTTCCTTTTTGCTAGCAGGACACAAACGGATACTACTAACATACAAATGTGCAAAACCTAGCAAGTCGATTGGCTGATCAGTCTGTGTTGCCCTGCCAATCACCATTTCTGCTGGTGCTGCTGCTAGTAATAATTTCCAGACTATGCTGATTGTAACTTAGGAAAAAAAAAAAAAAGAAATAGCAAGTTTTGAGCATATTGTAAAATACCGAGCAAGCGCCCACTCAAAATTTGAAGATAATCGCGAAAAAATAGGGGATGGCCGCATACGAGGTCATCAATTTTACATATATATGTACTGTGCATATTTTTCCAGATGTTTCAAATTTGGGGGGGGGGGGGCACGGGCACTTAGTGCGCAATGGGCAGATGCACGGTATTCTACGGTACTCATACGTTGCACAAAGTTTGGCTGTGAAAGAACTAAACTATACTTTCTGCATTTGAAACGGAACCTTGCAGGCCACGCAGTGCTGCTCCGTTATCTTTTTCTGACAGCGTGATGGCCTTTCGTTTAAATAAAGCCTCCTAGTGGAATATTTGTTTTTGGTTTTCCATCTTAAAACGACAGACAGGAGTCCAAAGACGCGAGAGAATGCGAGTGGTACGGATACCGAAATGGCGAACGTAAACAAACGGTCACGATGGCAATGGGGCTAGTTAACTTATACCGAGCATTGCGTTTTTCTTGAGTTTCGGTTTTTGGTTTCGATTGTAACGCGCATGTAATTTTGGGCATCCATTTTGGCAAAAAAAAGTGTGTGTTAGAATTGTGCAAACACAGAGTATCTTGTATGGACGTTTGAGGAGCCAAACCGTTTTCACTAGTTCTGCAACTGCCAGAGAAGAGGCGAGTGCACTCGTCTCCTTGCCGCGTTCACTCTGTTAAAGTGGAAAGAGTGGAAGGCTTTGTGGGAGAAGCTTGTACTGCTTTTCTTATTCTGCAGCAGGGTATAAAAGCATAGTTTAGAGCGTTCCACGGACTTGGAGTTTGCAAATCCAGGTCCCATTCCCGAGAATTTTAGATTCAGACAGAGGTACTGTTAGTGCTAACATAATTTCCAAAATAAAAGCTCTGTAGCGTATGCAAAAAAAAAAAAAAGAAAAAGGCTCAATGGGTGTACTTGGCATTTCCAAATGGATCATTTTAGGAAATCGCCGGTTCAGGAGCTTCTGGTACGAAAATACGTGAACACCCGCTAGCTTAAGCGCTCTATAGACCCTTTTAGCATTGCCGCGCCATCTAGCGGCGCCGATTCCAAACTATGCGAACTCGCTGGGAGTGGTCACGTGCGCCGCTCCGGCGGGGCCGCGGCCGCCATTATATGGTATACGGTCGCAGAGGTCAGCACTCGGTAGAGCCACCGTAGCGCCTTTTAAAGCTTTGCGAAGGCAAGACTGAAAGACATAATCCCCTTTAATTCTCGCAATTTCACCGCGACCAAGAAGCTTCTGAATCAGTGGCGGTCCGTGCGAGTATACTTGGTCCAGACTATAGGGACAGTACGCCTCCTTCAAAGCCATGAACATTGCAACCCGATATCGTTCATGGCCCCTTTTACCGCTCATTGGCACTGGAAGCGGATCCGCGTTCGCAAAGCGGTTGCAAACGCGGTTGTATAAAGATCCAGTACAATTTCACGCGCGTTTGATGTCATCAAATGCGCGTGAAATTGTACTGCATCTTTATACAACCGCATTCGCAACCGCATTGCGAACGCGGATCCGCTTCCAGTGCCGATGAGCGGTAAGTCAGGATATGTGCGCGTGCACAAGGATTCATTGTGATAGCTCGAGCAGTAAAAAGAACTATCATAGCTACGATCACACGCGCACAGCTCTCCCCGTGGTTACTTTATTCGGGCGTGGCGTGTGGCAATTCTGAAATTCGGGTACTGTCTTCTTCCAGGTGTACCATTCTCTTCCTTCCCGGGTGATCCGTTGTTCGAAGCAACCGGGAAATCGTTATAAAACGTCAGGGGGAAAACATAACACGAAAGATACACGGCTATTCGCGTCTCCAGCTAGTTGCTCGCCCTCCCGCGGCGGAAAAGGGAAGCGCTCTAGTGAGGGTCCCCCGATTCTCCCGTGCAGCCGGCGTGGCGGAACTGCGCGCGATCATGGCTCGCAAATTGTCATTTCCGAACGCAAATAACACTCTTTACTGTCCCAACGTAGTGCTGCAGCCGGTATGGGATTGTATCTTACTAGAGAGCTATAGTATTGCGTATAGAAGCAAACGCAAGCGCTGTGCGTTTGCGTTAGAGTTGCGTGCCCCACGTTGTGCGTGCGCCTCATCGCCATGCGCCATTCCAAGACCTAAATTTGGGCGCTGCGCACGCGCAGTGTAGAACACGCAAAGCTAACGCAAACACATAGCGCTTGCGTTTACTCGTATCCGCAAAACTAAAATTCACAACTGTTTCACCGGCTTGCAACGCCAACGCAACGTGCTGCAGTGAGCAGACGTGCAAGCAGGTAGACGTTCCTTCGAAATGGAAAGGCTGAGATTGGCAAAACGACGGAGCATAAAAGTGAAAGTAACTAAATGCTATTAAAAATTGATAACTTATATATATATATATATATATATATATATATATATATATATATATATATATATATATATATATATATATATATTTTTTTTTTAGGGCATTAGGTCTGGAAAGATATTGGCGGCGACTTTGTAACTCTTGCCGAGTGTCAAAAGTCGCGACATTGAAAGCAAAATACGCTTTACCCACAACTAATGTAATTTTACAGGGATTTCTCACATTAGCGAGAATGTTTTGATTTTAGACTATTGTTTTATAACTTGGTCATTAAAAATGCTACAGTTGGCACCAGTGATGGTAATTAGCACACTTTTGATTGTCATACTTGTTCGAGCGTTTGAAATTAGATAATAAGCAACAAATTATACTAAATATTTCAAAATTGCGTATTAAATTGTTCGAATTTTAATACTATTATTATTAATACAAATCACGGCAATCTATGCCCCCCTAACGCTACAATCACAAAAATACGTAATTTAACCATAATAGTCTTTCCAGAAAGGTATCAATTTTTTAGCATATGAAACACTCTGACATTTTATCAAGATAGACAAACAGTAGGCTGAAGCAGTTCAGACAGACTGGCTACCTCTCGAACGTTGCTGGTAGCCACAACTTCTGGTGCAACAAGTTGTTCCAACCACACTGTAAACAACTTAATTTTCGCGAGGACCTATTTTTCGCGAATTTCGGGACTTAAAGAATATCGGAAAGAATAGATATAAAAAATAGTAACCTATGGTAAGGAATACTAGGCGTACTCCCCAAAATCGCGAAATATTGTGTCCGTCAAATATTCCGTAACCCACACTTTGTAAAATTTCCGAAATATTGAAGCTGCGAAAATAGAGTTAACAGTATTTGCTTTCAACTTTGCCGAAAGGCGCCAGAAGAGAGCGTCGTGTCGAAGACCGCCACTGCCGCCAAAGCAAACATTCTTTATACTGATGCTGCCGAAGACGCGATGAAGGACGCGATCATGCGAACGTCCGAAGTCAGTGGTGTGACAAGCAACTTAATCGTCGATATAAACCGCATCGCCAACGAAGACGCGAAAGCGACTCCATCGCCGATGTGGACAGCGTCGTCCACAAAATGCGACGGCCCGTCTCAGTCGGGATGTAAGAGCGAAGCCACGAAAACAGTCGCCGTTTCTTGCGAAGGTGCTTCCTCGTAAACTCAGTCACAAACTTGAACTGCGCATTCGGTCCTGGTCCACGATAACCAATCAGGACCCGTAGGCGGTGGAGCTCGCGATCGCGGGCGCATACCACATAATGGCAGCGCCTTGTCCGATCATAGTGGCCAGCCGCACTTCCGAGCGCCGTCAAGGCAGCGGCTCATTGTTGCCAAGAGCAATTTCGGAAAGGGTCTATTGAGCTGCAGTGACCTAGATTAGGCTCCCCAAGGACAATTTTGTTCCTATTGTGGCCCATCTTTTTGGCCCCAAAGTTCGTTTTAAGACGCTTCATCCCCTTCCTTCCTAATGCGCGCATTGTTTTGTCCCTCAGAATCCTCGAACCCCGTTTTCTGCCAGGTGGCACCAGTTATTTCTAAAATGGTGGACTGACGCTCGGCCGTAAAAATGACAAATCGCTCCTCAGAGTGCGGAAGTGAGCCAAGGGGGCGTGCGAAGGTCAGGGTGGGAGGGCAGGGGAGGGGGACCGGCCAGTAGTACCTGCTGGAACTGCGGGGATTTGACGGTGTCCTTGAGCTGTTCGCTTACGTCTGGTCGCGAGCTCGACTCGGTGGCAGACGGGAGTAGGGCTTCCACGCGGGCCATCAGCTCCCGGTTGTTCAGCAGCGGTTGGAGCACCGCCTCCGAACTGATGGCCGCAGACAGGTCCACTGCGGGGAAGAGGCGTTGCAGGGGTCGCCTGCCACTCCGCTGGGCTTTCTCCCGACTCGAGGGCTACGCTCTCAAGAGCGCCCGCAGTCTTTTCTTAGAGCATCCATAGCAACCCATAGTTTTTTTTTCAACATGTCTGTTGTATCGCGAGTTTGCTGTAAGTGGACCGGTACATACATGCAATAACCCACGCTGAAGATTTGTTATATGTGAGAACTTTCAAAAACATGGTAGTGCTTGAGACGAGGACAAACTAGGCGATTGGACAACACAGAGCGCCGACTTCAACGGTTTAATCGTGGTAAAAAAATATATACACCGCGATTGTCGCACCCTCGGCTAATCCCAGGTCTCGCCGCCGCTCGCAAGAACGCTACCTCCTCATCTATCGGGTCAATGAAGGCAACGCTGACACAGCCTGCACCAGATCCTTTGATCGCGTATGCCTCGATTATCTCTCTTACGGTCTCGTCCTTATGTCTGGCAAGAACAGTGCACGCGCTGAACAGAAGCCTGCAGCCGCAGCCTAGCGCTACCATGTTTTCGAATACCCAGTATTAACTCGCCCAACAATCTGCACTTCAGAAAACTTTGTTACAAAAAGTCTTTTTATAATTAGGTCTTCTTATAGATGACGCCACAGAAGCACCACTACGATGGTCACTTCTTTAAACAAGCAACAGTTATTTGCGTGGCGACTGCTCAGCAAACACCACCGTTTCGCCACAAAGAACCTTGCACGCTTCGCCGTTTTCGTCGACTTCCAATTCGTACACCTGAGGCGTATATCGAAAAGAGAAAGCCAAGGCGCATGAAAGAAAAAGAAGGTACCATTGACTGAGGGCTCCTTGGCAGCGTCTCCAATGGGTTGCTCCGACGGTGGAACTGCATGGGACGCCCAAACGCAAGGTGAGACAGACGGGACGACAGCACCCCCCTCAACCATTACAGGGTTGCCAGGTGCTCGCAGATTAACCCGCCGAGTTTCGGTGAGATGTAGCCCAAAAAGGGCCAAATGTCAATCTACAATAATAGCCATAAAGCATACAACTTCATACAATATTTTTTAAACATTAGTGCGGACACAGATGCAAGTTTACATTCAAAACAGAATCTTTTATGGAAAAACAATTCCTCCAATGTTGCCAACTGCAAGTGCCAACCCCTCAACCAGTGACATGTGAAGAATTTAATTGTGCACAAGGAGGGTACCCGATGAGAACTTCACCTAAAACCCGGATACTGGGTAATCCCCCACTTCTACACCCCCCCCCTTTAAAAGAAACAACTAAACAAATAAAAATGTAAAAAAAAAGGGTACAAGCTATTGATGCATTTTAAACAAGGTGAATTTACCAGAGACTGCGGCTTTCTAAAGAACAACAAGAACACGAAGGAAACCATAGACACAAACTCCGTGACCCAAACCATTGAGGGCATATTTAAACAATATCCAGCTTGTGAAATGGATACTTTGTTTACCTGGTCTCTTGAATCAACCTTTCACTTTTCCTACATCGGTCCAAAACGGCTCATTTTGGAAGTCTGATATGATATTGCCCAATAATAGCCAAAGAGCCACCCACCAGATTTTTCAGCCAAATATAATAATAAGTAGCCCAACTTGGCTATTTACGGCCCAAACCTGGCAATCCCGCCAGTCAGAGATCTCCGCCTCACCCTTAATTCCGGAGAGGATGTTCTGCAGGTCGCTCAGCTGGATGGCGGCACTGCTTGCGGCGCTGCTGCCAGCCGCCGGAGTGGTCGTTGCGGAAGCTGCTGCCACCGCTGTCGTGGTGGTGGTGGTGGCAGTCTCGGCGGCACCCAAGGTTGTCGACGTGCTGCCCGTCGTGGTGGTGCTCGCGGTGGTGGCCGGGGTGGCGGGTGCAGCCGCAGCCGAAGCCGTGTCAGAGGAATTGGCAGCGGCGCTCGCGGATCCGGCACTGAATGGATCGCGATAGAGCTCTCAAATGCAACACCAGTGTTTCTTTTGCGGTAGGGGGAGGGTTAAATCTTTAACTTATGTAATGCCCCCTTAGGTAATGCCCTAACCGGGCCCTTAAGGTGAAAATAAATTAAATGAACTTTTCTCCCTGCCTATGCCACTGATCTGAACAATACAGTAGGCTTGCAGTAATTCAAACTAGGATATTTCACACTTCTGGTTAATTAAAACAAATTTCAAAATTTCTGATGTCCCACTATGCTTTTTAATGTATTCATAAGCCACTTATTAGAACAGTGTTTTTGTGCAATTCATACTTTTTGTTCTCGCGGCCCCGTTGAGTGCGCTTCTTTCCGATCACCGGTGCATGGCAGAGAGGCAACACCCGTGGAGCTTGCTTCCACAGCTGCTGCTTCTCCTCAGTGCACTGGTGCTCGGCAAGAAGCGCACTCAACGGGGCTCAAGCAGGGCACACATGAGCTATGAAAACAGGCACCACGCGGCAATTTCCATAGCAACTTCAGCGGATGCTGTGACGTGGTGGCATGGCATACGTCCTTGTCACAGCGTTCACGCAAGTTATGAAAACTGATGTGCAGTGCCCGTTTTCATCGCTCACGTGTTCCCTGCTTAATAGTCCACGTTAGATAACTTCTTGACCTAATGAACAAATTTAATTTTGTTTTGAGTTGTCATGTGCTGTCTAGACAGTCCACAATAAACAATGTTTTAGAGCGCAGCTATTAGGCACCCGTTTTCAAGTTCGTCGGCGTAATCGCGCCCGTTGCATTATATGACGTCAAAGTTTCCCTGCTAAATTTAGCGGGCAAACTGAATTGGTGTTGAGGTCACGCGTCATCAAATTTCCCGCTAAATTTAGCGGGGAAACTTAACCCGCTAAATATAGTGGGAAAATTTTCTCCCTAAATTTAGTGGGAAATTTTCCCTGCTTAATTTAGTGGGTAATTTCCACTAAATTTCCTGCTAAATTTAGTGGGTAAATTTTCGCTAATATTCCTGCTAAATTTAGCAGGAAATCTAGTGAAAATTTCCCTCTAAATTTAGTGCAAAATTTAGCAAAAGTTTTCTTGCTAAATTTAGCAGGAAATTCGGTGAAAATTTACCCGCTAAATTTAGCGGGAAATTTTCGCTATATTTTCTGCTAAATGGGAGGCAAGGAGGAGTAGAGGTTACAGAGGGGAAGGAAAGGCATACCCTCCCCTCCATACCCTCTTCTCCTCATCAAAAGCTGCACTCCAGTTTCACATTACAGAGGATTGTGAACGTCTTTCATATCTTTTAGAAATAAACACACATCATACATTTCACAAATGTTTCATGTGTGAAACACATGAAACATTTGTGCTTATGATAATTACTGCTTATGATCACCTGTTTATGATCAGTAGACCTATGTAGAAGAAATCATAGAATATCTGCTTTGTATGTGTAGCCATTCATATGGCAAATCATAACTTTCTCTTCCATCATATTTAGACGAACTTCTGATAATTCAAACAAAATTCGTGGCTTCCTGAAGTTTGGTTTAATGAGAGTCTACTGTATTAGAAACATACTAGGAGCGTCAGAACCATAGCAGTCGGGGGACAAAAAAGACAGACAAACCAGGGTGCCAAGAGGAAGCGGAAGTAGACGAAAACCAAGATGGCAACTGGAAGGATGTGTTCCACGTATGTTTGCAAAGTAAAGTTTTTGGTGAGTATTCCTTAGACTGAAGTGTCCACCTTGATGCGATAGATCTGTCAAGGGGAATACTACTCCCTTTGTGTTGACTTCAAACCTTCAGAGCACACTGCATGGACAAATGGAAGTGCAACAAGGGAGCCCTTTCGTTATATAGCCCAGAGTTGTGACTGGCATAATACCTAGAAAGATGGACCGACCTCCAAAGAGGCCCAGCTCCTGTTTTACATCTAGTCTTTCCTTCTTGAAAAAGAAAACTCAGAAACATTGCCCTTTTCTAGAAAGACGCACTGCCTGGATTTGGCCGGTTTGTGGAACGGGGTGGGCCGTGTAGGTTTTGACAACAGTAAAGATTTTTCTGTTGGCAGTTCAGAAGGCAATTGAATATACAGAGCTCTTCCTCTCTTTATTCCAGCTTTTTTAAAATTCTGTTCGTAGTATTGTCTACAGCACTTTCGAGTTGCAGACAGAAACTGTGCCCCACCCACTTCACTCTATTTAGCCTCAATCAGAGGGAGGGGGAAGTAATACTACAGTAAATATATATACTATACATATATATATATATTTTTTTCTTTTTCATAGCATTGTATGCTATGTGGTGCTCTAGCAATGCAAATTGTCCTGACATACACCACACTGCCACTCTTGTATTCTGCATGGATGCACATATGGAATGAAGACACTCACCCCTGGCTCGAAGGTCTGCTACTACCCAGAAGGGAACTCAAGTTGGTCACTCCGCTCATGCCTCCGATGCCACCTAAAATATACGGAAAAAGAAAGTCAGTTGAGGGATTATGACTGAGCAAAAGCAATTGAAAAGGTGTCTCGGGTGTGTCGGCAGCCTCGCACACCTTTCTGGCATCGCTGGTGGGCAAGTTAGTATCAAGGTACTAAGCTGGTGATCGTTGAACAGAATGAAAAACAGTGAGTGTTTGTTCTGCATTTCATCTTTTTGTTCCATCCCTTCGAGTACTGTTTTTCATCAGTGTCAGTAGCAGTGCCATTCCTCGAGATGCGAGAAAGGTTGCGTAGCCTTTACGAACGCTCAGCAAGAATCCGTCACATCAACCACCGCCGCTGCGACTGGCGACAGAGTGACGCTTCTACGTCGTCACCGAGGGGAAATCGAGGAACCACTTTTTAGGGCACCGGGAATGCTCAAAGCGAACTTGGGCTCCCGATTCCAGTACGGAGATCGTGCAATGTGCGACGAAAATTCTGGGGTGGGCGACGTTTCAGAATTATGGTATGTAGTTCTCTCCCTTCGACGACCGACAGTCGCAACGACTACTTTGCAGCGACGTACAAACTGCACGCACGTCCAGCATTTAACAGTGGAGCTGTTAAGGGCTAGTTTCCCCAGGATCGTGTACCTTGCAAAGAAATGAAGACACCGAACTCTATAGACACCTACCGCCATCTATGAGCAACAGCAACAGGCCACGTATCTGGTTGCCGCCATCGCTCATAGATGGCGGCAGCCTTTCCACTCTGGCTTGCCGACTCGAGGCTGGCCATTACTTTCCATTGTACAGCTCTGCTGGTCTTCCTTCTTCACCAGAGTGGAAAGGCTGAAAGTTTTTTTGCCCGAGTCGAATGCCCGACGACATCCAGAGGGGTCTGGGCCCTCACCGAGCAGCTGCACCAGTTGGTGCTGGCTCATGTTGTTGAGCAGGTTCTGCAGCTCCTCGTCCCCAATGTTGTTCAGGTCCGACTGGAGGCTGGTGCCGGAGCCCCCGGCCCCACCGGCCCCTCCCGGGACGACCCCGGCATGGGCGGGTTGTTCAGGAACTCGTTCACCTTGCGCACAAGCTCCTCGTCCTTGTCGTTCTTGGGCTCCTGCGTGCGGACGTCCGCAAGGTTTCGGTCGTAATTCTTTCAATGTTTGTGGTCCTTCCTCGTTAATACGAATGCGCCGATTCGACTCTCCGACGTCGTGCGAGAGTGGCGATGCCGCTGTCAGCACTGCGCACGCGCTTCATCTTGAGTGAACCCGGTTTTAGCACGCGCACGGTGCCCAAACCTGGTATGGGCAAACGCACGCTTGTTTGTAAACAGCGTGTTGGTGTAAAGACAAACTGTTTGGGTACAAACTGGGTAAACTTGTATTTTCGTCGGGCTGTTATGGACTGGACCCCTTTATACCCGGTTGCAATTTAAGAAAACCGGGACAAGCCCCTCCCCACTTAGCAAACGCAAATTATACGTTAAGTGCCCAATTTGACCAAACAAGCGCATGTCTAGATTAATCCAGTTTTCAGTGAAAATGGAGTGGGCGCTCTGTGATATTTTATGGTAGCTGTAAAGGTCAGTACATGATACAAAAAAAAAAAAAAATAAGACGGGACCCAGGGACGAACGTCTCTGTGTATTTTCTGTATATGTCCCAGTGTCTTTTTCGCACCATTTTATTGTCCCCTTAGCTTGTTCCAAGCACACAGTCAAACACCGAGAGCTTGTCTAAGCTTTAAGATGACTGCACGGATGAGAGCATATTCGTTGATCTCATTCTGGGGCACAATCTTCTATGCCCCACCCCAACTGACTGTCTCAAACCCAAGTGTTTTCCTATGTACAGTCACCTCCAATATGAAAGACCCACTGGGAACACGTGGCTGAGACTAAGGCAGACGGGGGCACTGCTCACGCTATGGGCGATTCCATTCCGTTCCAAGGGAAGGACACTTAAGGCCTGTTCACACGCTTGCGTTGGACTTCAACCGACTGAGATAAGACCGTTTTTAAGCCTCTTAGAATGGCTTACGACTGAATGCGCAGCAATGCAGCCGGTCGTAAGCCGTCGCAAAAGTCTTAAAAACCGGTCTTGTCTCAGTCGGTCGGAGTCGAGCGCAAGTGTGTGAACGGGCCTTTGGATCTGCTTCAGACGAGGCAATTTCTCCCAGCAACTTGACGTCGCAACACGGGCCGCCCGCATTCGTACGCAGCAACCCATTGCTGCTATTTGCTATCATCATCATTAAATTTTATTTTTCTTGCACTATTTAAACACACAGTTACACGCTATAAACATGTTTTTATACATTTAAATAACGTTGAGAATACTAACTAAACTTTCTGAAACGCTTTATTTTAAAAAGATCAATTTCAAACCAGAACCAAGTCTATAGTTGTCATCATCACCGGCACGAAGTATCGCATGAAAGTATTGCATCCATGACATGCCACCTCAAACGTCTTCGAATTGCTCCGAGTTGCTTGCCTGTTTCGAGCCGGACCCGATCTCAGCAATTCGTGTCGATCTAGGGAAAGCTAGGGAACCACCCGCCAGCAACCCCAAAATTGCTGAGAAAAGTGCCCCGTCTGGGGCCGGCCTTATTCGGGACTCAACCGGGCCTGTCGAGCCTGAACACGCTTAACAGTTTTTGGTTTCGGTTTAGCGGAAGAGTGCACTTCATCGGCATCATGTCCAGAGATATGGTCATGAAGGCTTGAAGCATGCATAGGCATCACTGTTGTTTTTACCAGTGCCAAATAAACGAATATTAGAATTATCCCCAGTCCAATATTCAAAAGATAAAATCGTTGAAGAGTGCAATTGTTGGTTAAAAAAGGATCTCACACTTTAACAGTCAGAATAATCACGTTGGCTCAGGCCCACTGCGGCATTAGTAGGACACAGCCATGGAATCATGCTGACCAACTGCTCTCCGCTGCGATATCAAAACCAAAAACTGATAAGCGTACCTTGCACTTTAGCCAAGCCCCGAATGAGTCCTTCCCTCGGCATAAAATGAAAAAGCCCAGAGCGCACGCAGCGCCCCCACTAGTCGCCGTCTCGGCCACGCGCTCCCAGTGGGTCTTTCATATTGCAGGAGACTGTACAGCACCTTTTTCGTAGCTAAGTTAGAGAAACCTGCAAACAATATGTGGGAGTACTGTCAGCATCTCGTTTGTGATGCTGGCAGAACACCAGATTTTTTCCTTCTGCACAATGTGGGCAATCTGCACACCGAACGGCCAGCCAGGACACTGATGTACCCCAATTGATCACATGAACGCCAAAGTGGGCCATGATTGGTCAGTCAGGGTCCTGCTTCATCCTAACTGACCACACCAGGACCAATCAGGACACTGTCTGACCTACCAGAAAAATCGTCGACAGAGAAAAGACACACGCGCCAGATTATAGCTGTCATTGCTGAACTTCCCTCGCCTGAGTAACGAGCCACTGAAACGGGCGTGGACGAGCCGCCACAAATGCCAATGCTGGGAAGAAAGGCACAATAGATTCTAAGATGGAAATTGCATGGCTTTTCAGGTTAGGTGGCACAAGCTACCGCCTGTCATAAAAGGTACAGCCGTTAACGTCCATCGTCGAGCACTGAATGGCGGTTCAGCAGCGAGGGAAGCTAGCGATGACTCGGCAGTTTTGAACGCGCAGTCACCTGCATCCAGTAAAAGCATCTCCGGGACGACGACTTGAACTTGAGAACGTAGACCCTCCCCGTCGTGCACTGGGCCACCTTTTTGAACTCGGCATCGTCAGGGAAAATGATGAGATCCTAGAGTGGCAAAAACCAAAACATGACATCAAAAACGCTCCGATGTGTGTATGTAGGCTTAGGCAAACGTCACTGAACCCACGACACACGAAAGAGAAAGTAGACTCGTTCTACGGTTATTTACAGACACCCCCGAAAAAACAAGTACTTACATCCTCGACAGCACCACTGGTGCGATCTTTCCAGCAGAAGTGCATGAGTGAGTCGTCACTTTGATGGACGTACACGGTACCCTTGCGCTTGTCAGGGTGGACCATCTTGCCTTTCAGGGTCATCTTGCCCGCTCTGAATTCAACCAGGTACTTGCTGTGGCTCTGGCTGCCAGAGCTGGTACCGAACAACAGTCCGCGGGTCATTTTCAGTCTTCTCCGTGCAATTTCTGAGCTTTGGCAACGCAAACGTAGGAGTCAGAACGGGTGGACGCGGACGCCGGACCAGAGAGCTCGGGAGTTGCGGTTTCAGCCGGGATTAATATCGCACCCGCACTCTCGTATCTACCAATCGGTGTTGAAAGTTTTTAACCTTTTATAAAAACAAAAAATTTGCGTTATAAATATGTTATTATTTTTGTTGTATAATGTTTCACAAAGCACGCAGTTTTTTTTTCAATTATTATTGTAGTGTACGGAACTAGCCTTTGATGGTACGACTGACTGATCGCGTCTGCTCCTTGCGAAAGCTTTGCTATCGCTTGGTCGTTTGGTTTTCCTTTGGCATCGAAAAGTCGGTGAGCCATGGCGCGGAAGATAGAAGACGTAGGCTTCATAGGCGCCGGAAACATGGCTCAGTGCATCATTGCAGGCATTATTGAAGCGGGTAATGTAATTTCGGCAAACTCGTTTCTGCCAAATGGAACAATGCATGGTCATACTTCCGAACTGCCTGCAAGCATGCTGGAAACATACATATGTATGATGCAAACATTTTGTCAGAATAAGCTTGAATTATGTCATCGTGACTGCAGGTGAACACCTTGTCCTTTGTAGGATAGTGTGATTAGTGACTGCAGCTTTATTTGACGCAGGTTTGCAGGCCAGACACGTTTGGGCCAGCGCTCCGTCGGACAGAAACCTGAGGCTGCTGAAGGTTAGTGAGCATCTTTGCACTACTTTTCCAGGTCTAGTTTGGGCGCATGCCCAGTGCCCACACGTGGGGACAAACGCAGGCGTTTGGAAACAGTGCATTCGTGTATAAACAAGAGTCTTACCAGCAAGCATTTTTTTATTTTTTTTTTATTTTAATAGATACATTTTGAAACACAAGTATGATCTCAAAGGCACGAGACATTGGATCACGTCGACGTTGTTGCTTCCTCAAGCTTTTCACAATTATGATGAACCCCACTGCTGCTCCCTCTCCGTCTCGTCCAGGAAAAAGGCATCAACGTCACTAACCAGAATGCCGAGGTGGCTGGAAAGTGCAGCATAGTCTTCATCTGCGTCAAGCCCCATTTTGTGGACCAGGTGGCGGCAGAAATCGGACCCCACATCACCTCCCGCCACCTCGTGATCAGCATTGCCGCCGCAGTGAAGACGTCGCATCTTGCCAAAGTAAGTCTGAGTGACATTAAAATGTGGCATGCTAACTCAACTAGTCCAAATGTTGGTAACAGCCTAAAGTACCTCAGGCTAACGAAGAATCAGTTTGCACGTTTTGGCAGCAGGCTTGTGCTAGCGATCGAATAGCATGGGACGATGTGCCAATTATCGAGGGCTGCATTTGCGTTCTGTCGACATGTGGACCCGGATGCTGCCTTGAAGCAGAATAGCATGGAAGGTTTAATTTCCTAGCAAGGTGTGAACTGTTGCCTAGCACGGCGCGAATGCTAGGAGCCAGTGTTCGCGTCAGATCGCTCGGACAGACTTGCGTCGCAGACAGATCTCGGTCGGAAACCGAGATGTCACTGTGGCGTTTTTTTGTGCTGTTTGCACCACACAGACAATCACCACTTCCCCCTTAAACCCCACCTCCATCGTATGCCACAAACCAGATGCAATTTGCAAAACCGCAGACCCTATACTCCGTTTCACCTTATGTTGTACCGCAGAGAAGGCTAGAAGCGCGAGCTCGTAGCGTTGGCAGCTGCTCTTAACGCCACGAGAGCTTGTGCCGCCGAGGTGTGCCGTAGAGCAAGGAGCTCGCGCTTGTAGCCATTCCTGCGGTACATCATAAGGTGAAACAGAGTATAGTTATGGCTACAACGCACAATGCCGTGGAGTTGGGAGTGTCCGTCTGCTCTCTGATACAACATTCGATGCTGCGAGCGCCCCTGCTTGTTTCTGCCAGTAGAGTGGCAGCGAGCAATTCGGAGGTGTATGCGTGAAGTTCAAAATTCATTTTTCTCGAGAGGAAATATAATTTTTTGATTCAATATTTCAGAGACATAATCACGGGAGATATTTAGTACACGGTGAAAATTTTATAAAAACCAACGACCATCATTCCCTTGCCAGAGCTCCCCTCTAAGCCTTCATTATGCAACCTCTCTGCAGCCTCGAAGCCGAAATTCTGAAGTTTCTGGCGCTGTACAATATCTGAGCGCGCTGCAGTCCGCAAATCATTAATCCACGATTTGCAAAATAGTGCGCGCTGCCTATCGCGCAATGCCGGAAACTTCGACATTTTGGGTTCGAGGCTGGAAAGTGGTTGGAATACAACTAGGCTTTGCGATGCATGGTTTGGCTTGATACATGTGGGGCGTAAAGCTGGTGCACGCAGTCTATTTCAAGCGTTGCCTCGAGACCCAGATTGAATAGTGTGGAAAATTCCCTCTAGGAGCATACGAAAACAACGTACCCGTGACAAAATGTGCACTGCAGATCTATCAGTGCTCATTCGGCTGCTGTGGTGAGCCGTCCATGTTCCTTCTCCTCACGGCAGCTATGCAAGCCTGTCTTAGCAGGATACAGCCTGGCAGACGGAAATCTAAAAAAACTTGCCGTTCTCTTTACCATAAAACTAATTCGCGCAACCATACGCAATACAGTGCGCCGGCATGGCGACAAACAAAGCGACTCGCGAGCTTTCTTGGTCCTTGCTCACGGTGTCCTCGCTTCCGCGCCTCTGTCGCAGCCTAGGAATAGCCGGCACGCCTATTTGTTTTCCAACCAAACAAGGGCGCTAGCAACACGCTCTGCTTAGAGTTCCTGTATAGGCTCCCTACAGGAGCCAGAGTTGCAAGTTTGATTCCACGTGCCGCGTGCCGCCCTCGCCGCTATTCGCCGAGATCTGATCACGTGAGGAGCCGAATCAAGTGTCGTGCAGCAAAGGAGACGTTGCACGCGCCCGACAGTACGTTACCCTGCTTTTGAGCGCGCCGCACGCCTAGAATGCGCGGCGCTGCTATTCGCCGGATTCAGTCACGTGAGGAGCTGAACCCACATGCCATGCATGAACGCGCAACTCTGGCTCCCGTAGGAAGCCTATACAGGAACTCTAGCTCTGCTCACGCATGCGCAGCAGCTTTTTGCAAATTGTGGATTCCCGCGTCACGTCGTACTACCATTTCAAATGTATGGGCCTCGCATGATCTGTTTCAGAGCATCTTCATCCTCTTCCTTCATCAGTAACCGGAAGGCCGCTATTAGTGGGCACGCATGCCATTCCTCAGATAACAATAGCGATCAAGGTGGCCCGACTGAATTTCCAGAAAGGGTGTATTATGCCGCCGCTTCGGAACACCGCAGCAGCCGTGCAGCAATAAGTTGCCTTTCGTGAGCAGTCCTGACCTGCCCCCAGGTGCTGCCCGCCCACTGCAGGATTGTGCGCTGCATGCCCAACACGGCGACGGCGGTGAAGGCAGGCGTGTGCGCCCTCTGCCGTGGCCCGGGTGCCGACGCCGAAGACGTGTTGGCGGTCAAGAGCCTGCTCGGCAGCGTGGGCCTCTGCGAGGAGGTGCCCGAGAACCTCATGGATGCCGTGGGGGGCTCAGCGGCTGCGGGCCGGCCTACGTTAGTGCCCTCCTCCCACACTTGCGTGTCGCACGTTGCCCGCAACGCGAGAGGCGACCCTCCATCTGTTTGCATCCTTGGCGAGCTATAAGCAGCTACATTTGCGCGGTGTTTCGCTTTGCTAGGACTATTTATAGTTTTGAAATTAGAGGCTGCACTACCGTGATACCACGAGATGGTCACTTTGCATGTCTGCTGCTCTGGTGGTAGAGGCAGTCGGAGCGCTAGTTCTTCCAAATTAAACTTTACACGCTAGAAACTGGGGGTGTGTTGGTTTTTGGACAAAGAAGACAGAAAGAATAACATTTAGGACAGTTCTTAGAATTGAATTTAACGGTTATTAGAATTTAATTTGGAGGACAAGAGCTCATCATCCAATGGAGAAGCAGTGTAAAGTACCTCCGGTTTGGAGTCTGAGACCGCCCAAATGTTGCACGTTATGCCAAAATAAAACCAAATGGAAGTAAGACAGACTTATCACGTTCAATATTCCAATGCAATGCTTAAAATTTAAAAACTGGACAGGCTGCAAACAATGTCAATATCTAAAAAAAAAAAAAGAAAACTTTGCATTAATTCTTTTTTTGTATCATTCTTTCGGAAACAAAACCCGACCATTGGGCAAAAAGACTTAACCGTCAAAGGGTTCAAGCCCCACTTGCAATTTCTTTCCCTCGGGGTTTCTGATCTTGTCACCTCCCAATTACCCATCGTCGACCTGAAAAGGGTCCAGTGTTTGAACAGCGTGCTTCTGCCGCCAGGTGTTCTTGGTGATTCAAGGCATGGCTGACGGCGCGGTGAAGATGGGCGTGCCACGGCAGCTGGCTCTGAAGCTTGCTGCTCAGACGGTGATGGTAAGGACACGAAAACATTATTTGAAAGGCCATTTACCGTAAACTATTGAGCATGTGCCCGTGTCGCAACAATTGTGTCCTCCAGTTAGTTTTGGAATGTTCGGAAATTAAGCAAAGGATGTCTCAAGTGCCCACCCGGAGTTCCTAACTCGCCACATTGGCAGCTTCTCCAAGCACACTGGAGCAAAGCAGTGAAGCTTGACACGGTTGCACTAGTGCAAACGGCAAAGCCCACCCTATTGTGTGACCTTCCTGCATTTTTGCCCTTCGACCTAGCCAGCACCCATCTCCCAATTTTTTCTCGATTACATCCAAATCTTGGGTAGACACTTGCTCTATGTATTATGGTAATGCTTTTTTTTTTTTTTTCGTCAGCCTGCTCTTAAAGTTAAGATGTTGCACCTAGTTGAGCTGTGCTCCAGCTAGAACTTTTACCCTTCTAGGAAGAAATGCAAGCCATCGGTGGCCTATGTACAGTGCAACCCACTTCTGACGATACAATATAACAATGTACCAACTATAACTATCAGTTTCTAGACTGGAAATTATCAGTTTCTAGTCCAGATACAACAATAATCGGTTCTAACAATTGAAATTTTGGGTTTTCTCATTATCATTTGCGCTGTACCCTTTTAGAACTTCCGGGATTTTCAAACTTCAAATAAAAAATGCAGAGTAATGCAAGAAATAAATAAAATAAAAAAAAAACTGAAAAGGTTAGCATCACTTTCGTACCATACCATTCATATGAGTTTAAACTGTGGCATCTTTCATGCCTTAACATGCAGTTTCAAGAACCCCAGTGCCATTTTAGATCATTTGCACATCATTTTGTTTCTGAAAGTCCTAAATTTTAACATTCAAGAGATTGTTTTATTTAACAGTATTTATTGTGTTTTGCCATTGTATTTATGTTTGTGATTATGTGTTTATTTTGTTTCCCTGCTGTAATGCTTCGGTGCTACAGGTTGTTTCTGTACATAAACAAACCCCTGCCCACCAGTTTGCGCGACCTGTGCTTTTTTTGTTGCAATATCAGTCCTTAGCACATGCAACAAATCTACAAAGTCTCCTCTACAGAGCATTGGCAGGGACTATATTTGGCAGTTTCCCCGGGTCGTTCTGCTGGACTGCTGGGCAATTGGCGTCCCTCTACGCTCAGGGTGCCGGCAAGTTGGCCCTAGAGAGCAAGCTTCACCCCGAGGAGCTCAAGGACAATGTGTGTTCTCCCGGCGGCACGACCATCTATGGCGTCCACTGCCTGGAGAACAGGAGTACGCGGGGCGCCTTCGCCGAGGCAGTGGAGGCCGCCACCAAGAGGGCCCAGGAGCTCTCCCATCGGCTGGAGGCCAAGGGCAATTGAACGGGCACGCATCGTCAGCCCGTCGGCGAGTCACAGGTCAATCACACACAGTCCGACCAAATGTGGTGTCACAGAAATAAATTATGGCGGTTGCACAAAGAGCCAGAGATGTATGGACCAATGGTTTTCCTTAGAATAGTCCATGCAGCAAGCAGGTCTCGCGCGGAAAGCTCCCAGGCAGCACGCGAGAACCGCCTAACTTGGCACAAGCTTGGCAATCCCTGGGACCCAACTTGAATCTAATATGTTTTACCTCCGAGGCAATTGTGCCAGAGTACTCCCTTTCGTGTTTCTATGGCTTTTCTTTGGCCCGCCACAGAATTGCCAAAGTGTTAGACTTGAGCCACAGATGCTACGTACGAATTGAAGACCCAGCAGTGAAGCCTGAAATCTGGTGCTCGTTTTGGCAATTCAGGCCCAAAGTTGCCACACATAAAAACCGAACAACCACAAGTGATGCCTAACTCCGGCACTTGTTTGGCAATTTAGGCCCAAAGATGCGAGATAACAGCCAAACTACCACCAGTGAAGCCTAACTTTGGCACTTGTATGGCAAAGGAGGGACAAAGAAATCCAGACTGGCCAAGGAAAGTCGAGCTTGGCTCATCCTAGCTTTCTAAGACCCTAAATTCTCAGACAAAGACCAAAGTTTGGCCCAAATAACTGTGTTACCTGGAGGATTGCTGCAAGCAGGTGCTGGTGGACTGTGGCAGGTGAACAAAGGTGGCAGTGTCTGCCAATCGTAGCAATGGCTGCCTTGCCTTTTCTGTGGCCGACGGAAACCTACCGATTCCTTACGTATAAAAACTTGACCTTCGATAAAGCGGATAGAAAATAAATCTAAGAGCACAGCCTCTCGTTCGACGTGAAGGGATTTACCCTGAGCGCCCACGTCGCAGCATTGAAAACCGTAAAATACCGAGCAAACGCCCGCCAAAAATTTTCAGATAATCTGGAAGGACTGGGGCACTTCAGGTGCAAAAGAAAAAATCTAGAGGGGGTGCCTAATGGAGTGTATTTCACCAGTGCGAGAAGCTTCTCTAGCTATGCACCGGCGTGCCTGGAGAAATGGTTGATCCAACGGTGCATCTCAGTTAGCTGCATCAATCTGGGGTGGGCACTTGATGGCCTTTGCTCATTTTTCGAACACTTCAAAAGTAGCAGACGGCCACCTATTGCAACGCGTGCACAAGCTCTGTTATTTATGGTACACCGTTTGCCCACCGACAGAGCTTGTCTGGATTTGTGACAAATCCAGTTCTTTGTGTTTTCTCTCTCATGCGGAACAACACATTCTGGTTTTGTCCAGTATCAGAAGCGCATCGCACCATGTGCACCGTCTGTTGAGCTTTGGCCACACAAATCGCCTCAACGAAGGTGGTGGTTTGTGTTGCCAACGGTGTGGTGTGGGGTGAGCCAGGTTTGAGACTGCAACACTGAACGTACCATAGTTACATGGATCACTGTAACAAGAAATGCGTCGCAAGTGCGTAGAGCAGAGTGCTCGAGTTCGATTCCCGAACATTTGTTCGAGCGGGAGTCCCGCGAAAATAATGCACGAGCAAATGGAGTGGTTCGGGTGAATCAATGTTTATCTTCCAAACGACTCGCGACTCGTTGACATGAATTTACAACTTTGTAGAACGTCTTCGCCGCGACAGTTTGACAACCGGCTTTTATCGTAGAATATTCACAACAGCTTTTTGTTTCATATCCAGAAAAAAAAAAGATGCAAAAACAAAAAGAAAGCAAAACACACTAAACATTTCTCGCCTGGGTCGAATGTAGCATACCTCTCGCGCGTTTCAACGGACGCGACCAAAAACGAGATCTCCGCGGGTTTCGAACGAGGTTACGAGCAAATGAGGCGCTGCACTTTTACGCGAAGAGGTGCGACTCGGGGAAATTGCATGTGCGGCCGAACGTCGCGCGTAGCCTTCAATGTGTTTCGTAAATGGACTATTTACACTGGAGTAATACCCTCAACCTCCGTCAAATGTACACACACAAACCCCCACTTGACAAGAATGGCTCTGCGAGAAAATGCAAGAAACACGATGCTCTTTGTAAATTAGGAGCAATCCATCGACAGCAGGTGGGAGGAAAAACCTCGGCAGATGGAATGCAGACGAAACGCGCGAGACGCGAACGGAAACCGAAATTGAGGCAAGTCGCAGCTGAGTGTGCTGGGGCAAAGGTAAATTTGTCACGATCAAAGTTTTCGTGCCCTTGACATAAGAACGAAAAAAGCCTCGCGGCTGCAGAAGTTGTTTTCCGACCAGTGCAGTTTCAACACTGATTTCGACCGACCTCCCGGCTTATTTCTAAAACGCCGCACTTCACGATAAGAATATTCGAGTTACCAAAACCCTCCTCGCCAACCTTAAAATTTTTCTCCTTAAAAATCGGTCGGGCTATAATTGACCGTCCGCTGCGAGCTGTCCCAGTTCCCGTTTGGCACTCCCGATTCGACGCGGCAACCGCGCGGTGAACGTCAGCGTCAATTTAAAGCGCTCACACGAGAAAAAAACGAGTAAAACAAGTGCGCTTCTCGTCGGGCGTACAGAATCTAAACCACCCACGCTAAAAACTAGCCGCCGTCGGCCAGCATCGCGCCGCACCTCGACTTTCCGCGTCAGACGTGCACGTTTGCGGCCCCTTATGTACAGCAGAACTGTCGGATCCCTGCGATCCTTTAAAAAAAAGGGGCAGACGGACAGTCGTCGGGACGAGGAGCGAAGTTAGGTATGCCAACTCCGGGATAAAGCGCCGGAGTAAAGAGGGAAACGCCTCCCGTCCCGTCCCCAGCCGCCTCATTTACACTCTCGAGAAGACACATCTCGACGATAGACTAAAACCTAAGAGAGCGACAAACGAAATGGTTAGTGGCGGCGATTAAAAAAGAAAAAGAAATAGAACCGAATTGGAGAGAAGACTGGCCCCGAGCTATGTACAGAGGAAGTGAGAGTGGCAGCGTCGGACCGGTGGGGGCGCCTGCTAGAGCGATTGCTCGAACTTGGGGCCCGCTCGATGTAGAGCTCCGCGTACGGACCGTCCTGGCTGAGTTCCACAGCCTGCTGCTTTTTCAGCACCAGGAATGTGTAGAACTTTTGCGCCACCTGCGGGGGGAGAGCAGACGGAGCCGGTCGGAAAACAGACCGACAAGGGCGCTCTCCGCATCTCATTGGGCACCTCGCCGCCATTGCGCCACCCACCTGCTTGCGGTTGCAGTTGCGCGCCAGGTCGCTGAACACCACCCGACGGCCGCACTCCAGGGGGTGCGGATCGTGTGCAGCATGTGCACCGTGCGCTTGTTCAGGATGCGCTCCTCGAACTGCTCGTACGTCTCGTCTGCCAGCTGCTCGTCAGGCTGGGGGAGTAGAGGCGGGGACGCGTTGGAGTTGGCGAGAAAGGGAACGCCGGCGACAAAATTCGGGGCGTTTACACGGTGGACTGCATGACACGAGGGTGGCGTCTACCCCCGTCTTACGTTAACTTACGAGAGCGAAAGCCGCGTTTTGCGTGCGCTTGTGCGGTGCGAGCATCGTTCGAGACGACGCGCTCGCATCCGTTTCTCCACCTGGGTCGAAACGTCGACCCTCCCGCCAAGTGCCTTAAACGGCGTTTTGTGGTTAAACGGGGTTCAGAAGCTAGAGCTGTGAATGTAAGAAGATGGAACACGTTAATGCACTAGACTGTGGGAATCGGCAGCTAGAATGCAATAATGCACTATGTCGCTCACGTTAGGGTAACTGGGTGACAATAGGTAAAGCGTGTGTACACGACCATCGCGAGGTCGTTTAAGAGATCCTTCAGACAGACGAAGGTTCCTCCCATCGCTACCAGCTGGTACCATTCCTACAGACATTCTTCAGACGGAAAATACAAATGTGGGTTTGGC
Source organism: Ixodes ricinus (assembly GCA_037355805.1). Classification (NCBI taxonomy): domain Eukaryota; kingdom Metazoa; phylum Arthropoda; class Arachnida; order Ixodida; family Ixodidae; genus Ixodes; species Ixodes ricinus. Next base: position 17,218 of record JAZHYW010055544.1, on the reverse strand, counting down.
ACAGCTATGAACGGACAGAGGTGACGAAAGAATTACATGCACGTTCAGTGAGACTAAACGCGATGAAGTGCGGTAGCTTTACAGGAACAGTGTCTGTGAAAACATTTAGGAGAGGAAATGGTTGTGATATGCCGTACACACATCGGGGACAACCTTTGGGATAACCTCAAGGACGACGTGCCTAGGACAACAACAAGGACGTCAGATCACGTCAGTAGGCATGGGCGAATAGAGGATTTTGGGTCCGAATCGAATTCGAAGCGAATAGCGATTTTGGTCGAATAATTTCGAATCGAATAGTTTGAATAGTACAAGCAAAAAATACCACAAGATATGTTTAAATTATAGTTTTATATTTGCCCTTATTTGGTTTTAGATATACTGCAATTGTTAATTTCAAGTGTATTGAGTTCGGTAGCACGAAATGGTCGAAACGGTCGGAAGCTTGCGCCATCTGGCCGTAAATCCAAGCCAGAGTAAGTGAGACCCGTTTATATCGAACTCGCAAAAACGTCTAGCAGTTCGATATAGCGGGTAATTCGAGATATCAGTTTTAATGAATTTGACTCTCAAAAATCCACTTTCTCCTGAAATATTACACAATGAAGTAGTCGTGCATCTTCTGCTGCTTTTTCTTCATTGCATCCGCGATAACAATATTTGTCTACGCTATCGACGGACTCCAAAATGCTCAGGCTGCTGCCTTCTATATTCGCGCATTAGCGCCGAACTATGCCGAGAGCACGGAATACGTCAGAGCAGGAGCACCTTCTCCTGCAGAGCACCGTTTTGCTCTGTAAGTTGGCTTTCCCCTAAAACAGGTGGCTGCATTGGGGGAAGCCAACTAGCAAAACAAGATGGCTTTTTTTTTCTTCTCTTCTCTGGGCGGTTGCGTCAATTTGGAAGAAAAAATGATGTTCTCTTTTGCGGACGGAGCGGGGACAGGGAGCACGGAACATCCTCTCTCCGCAAAAGATATATTTTCTTTTCTTCCAAACAATCAACGCAACCGCCCGAAAAAAAAAAAAAAAAAGCCAGCGTGCTTTGCAAGTTGGCTTTCTCCCAATGTAGCCGCTCGCGTTGGGGAAAGCCAGCTTGCAGAGCAAAACTGCACTCTTGGCAGTTCGGTATATCGGTAGCTGGCTGCTATTTTTGTTCGATGCAACCATAGTTTTTGCTATATATTATTGCTGTAACATTACTGTGCACAAAAATTGTTTGATACAAACAAGTTCGATATAGTCGGGTTTGACTGTATTTAGAAAGGTCGATTAATTCTATATTGTCGAATAATTCGATTTTGTCGAATAATTCAATATTGTCGAATACTTAAATTCGATTCGAAGCGAATGCCGAATAGAACACAATTCGATTGGCTATTCGTAATAACCGAATATTTGCCCATCCCTACACGTCAGCCTCAGCTACCGGCGCTTACGACCTTACGCAACCGGAGCTTCAACCACGGGCACTATGTGACCTTGCACTTAAGCCACGGGTGTTATGCGACCTTGAGCATGGTTGGGCCTATAAAGCCACTGCTTTAAAACACCCACCGGTCCGACAGAGGTCGGTGCTCCGTAGTCGTCGTCGTCGTCCATCTGCTGAGCCGCCTGCTGCTGCTGCTGCTGCTGGGCCGCCAACTCCTCCTCCCCCAGTTCCGTCTGCAACTCGGGCAGGGGCTCGGCTTCATTCTCAGCTTGCGCTCGGCTGCGGCGCCTCCTCGTAGCCGTGCAGAGCCGAGCGTGAGGCTGCCGCCACCAGGGCGTCGAACTCCGGACGGGGGATGGGTTGGCTCCTCGGCCAGGTGATGCGGTAGCGAGGGCGGGGCAACCGGGGTGGCGGGGCCATGGGAGTGGGAGGGGCCATTGGGGTGGGTGGGGCCACGGGGGTGGGAGGGACCATCAGGGGCGGCGTGGAGGGTGGTGCCGGCGTGGGTGGCTGTGGATGGCTCGGGTACTCCATGAGCGGTTCAGGCTGCAGTGGCGGGAACTGTGGACGGCGGGAGGAACGATAGACTGCTCACACCATTTCGCTCTGGGTGCAATCATCCAAAAACTAAAGAGAGCTTGGCCAATTTAAGACGTGCCTACTGCTCTCTGTTGCATCAAAATATAACAAATTAAAAGTTCCTCCAATGCTGCTAGAGCCAGAAAGACATGCAACTCTTTTCTTTCCAGGTGAGATTACTATGGTAAGTGGAACGGCCCACTATGCAACATAGCTGCGACTAGTTTCATGCGATGTCACAATGTCACGCGACACTGTGACGTTGTCGAGGCTAGCTGCCACGAACAGGCAAATTCTACGCATTTAAAAGTGAGAGGTGCTTTCCCGCTCACCAAGGCGTTCTGGTGGTGGTCCTCCTCCGTGTGGTGCTGGTGCAGGGGCGTCATGGGGTGCCCCATCATCACCCCCTGGGGCGTGGGCGGTCCCAGCTGGAACGGGTGCTGGTAGTCCGGCACGGGAGTGGCCGGCACGCTGCCGGGATAGCCGTAGTCCTGCTGCGGCCAGCCGTCCTGCAGCTGAATTGCGGGGTCGCTCGTCGGAGTCTCTCTCATGCGCTCGTGGCACCCCAAGACAGACACTTCGCACGGGACCTCCCCTTTGCTCCCACGCAGAGACTGCCCTCCCAACACGCACGCAATGTGGCAGCACACGAGACCACTCGTGTCTGTCACTTTGCAACTCTCCGCCGAGAAAACGCCGACCCGGCACGTTCATGACTTGCTTGGGGAAGAGTGGTAGATCAGCTTTTTGAGCGCCGGATGAGGTGTTTGACAATAAAGATTCCTCCCCTCCCTTTCCTTTCTCTCCTCTCAACAAAGGTCCTCGCACGTTACGAGCACGATCGACATGCGACCACCAGTGTGCAACAGCCTAGGGCCACCGAACGTTTCTGGGGTACAGGAACTCGCAAGCTACCTTTCAGAACTGTGTCGTGGCACCATAAGCGGTGGCTTCGAAATGGCGGCCGCGTTCGATCGAATCAAACGGCTCTACTTGCCTGTGCAAAGACAGGCTGGCATTCTCCTTTTGTGGGTTAGGATGCAGGCTAGTTGACATTGAAAGTCCTAGCAAGAGCCGACGCATCCGTCACCTTCAGACTCGTCATAATTTGTGGCTGTTCCGAGTATCGGTGCGGATGTTTTTAATTTTTATTCGGCCAATTGGATAGCTCTATTCTTTCTAGTCTAAGCAGACGCTACAAAATTTGGTATCCTTTAAAACTTCAGTGACTCTACTACAACCATATACTAAAACGCACCCAATTAACAAAAAATAAATAAAAAGAAACGGTTTATTTTGTTAACATTTTTTCTACTGCATCCCGAAACTTGAAATGCCAGTACCACGGCCTTGCCTCAACCCAGGAAAGTCGTAGCGAGCTTGAAATGCTGCCAAAGGAGCATAAGGCACTTAAGGCAGTAGAGCATATTAAAGATATAAATATGATGAAGATATGAATCTACAGCGAAGAAAAGTTGAGGTATATTTGAGGAACAAGTGTAGCAAATGTGCTGGTGTAATGAGGTTTTTTTGTTTTTTTTTCTGAAAATAATATGTAACAAAAACTTTCTACAATGAAAACATTTTTTTTTAATGACTTTAGAGATTTTATTATCACCAGCAGAACACAAAAACTAGAGAGGCTGTCCAATGACAAGGACTTCCGTTCCGATTCAACGGGCCAACAACCCGACAAAAGGCGGCAACTTGCACACACCTGCATCTGGGCTTGCATCTGGGGTTGCATCTGAGGCTGCATCTGTGCCTGCATCTGCATCTGCATCTGCGGCTGCTGGTGGCTGTAGTCAGGGGGCGGGACCATGGGGGGCATGGGCACTGGGGAGGCGTAGGGGTCCGCCCCTGGACCAGGTGGGCCCCCTGGCCAAAGTCTGGCTGGCCCAGGTCGAACGAGGGAGGGCCCTGGGGGTGCCGTGGGGCTGCACAAGCTCCTCCTCCAGGCGACGCCTCTTGGCATGCAGGGCTGCACCCAAAGGAGTCGGAGACGATCGCAACGAACGTCCAACAACCTTTTGATGATGATACAAATTACACAGGCTTGAAACACAAATAACAATTTAATCGGACGTTTCGTCTCCCATACGGGAGATCACATGAGTGAAGCCAAGAGGCAGCAAATCCTATTCATGATTCATCGGCTCCAACTGCCGGTCCCCTTCCCAGAGTGTACGCGGACATTATTAAACAAAATTTCTGCTTGGCGCCTCTCTCATTGCTGCTTCTTGGCTTCACTGAAGATGCTCCCATAGGGGAGATGAAATGTCTGATTTAATTGCTATTCGTGTTACGTCAAGTCGGCGTAATTTGTATCATCATAATGAGTCCCGGCTTCTCGAACATTTTTGCAACCTTTTGATGCCCGAAATTTTACTGGAAATACTGGAGACCTACAAACTCTGACGTGGTTATTGAAAATCCAGAGCAACGAAAATCTTGTCTCGGAAAAAATTGCCTTTTTACGTAAACATGTTTTTGAAATGTTGCTCGTGAGCAATCTTGGAAATTTGCGGCGCTGCTTCACGGCAAACAATGTGAAGCAGCGCCGCTCTCTGCACAAGACGTTGAAGCGTTTTTGGAGATAAGAAACTCGGAAGCGGGACAACTGAAGCCTCCCTGCCCACCTCGCCAATGACCGTAGCTAACCGCGCATGCAGCAGATCTGTACGTGTCCTAAAGCACACCGAGGCTCTGCGGCGTCCGTAGTGTGGACACCGAACACCGTGAACACGGGGATTCCAGCCTTTTGCAAAGCTGCACTACAATAGAATATATAACGCTGGTCGCCTCTCCGTTGTGCAGCCGCATTTTGCAAGAACCAGGTCACGAGCGTACCGTACGAGGACGCCAATGTGAGAAAATTGTCAATAGAGGGACAGACATTAAACGCAATGCAGTTAAGTGAATGAGCAAAGCAAAGTGTGCTTCGACGAAAGAGCGGGAACAGTCTCTCTTACCGAGGCTCTCTTCCTCGGCGAGCCTCATCTGCTCGGCAGCCTCTTCCTCCTCCAGGAGGATGTGGTCCTCCTCTCCCCCAAAGTCTTCGTTCTCCACCGCCTTCGTCGTCAGGTGCCGCTGGTACAGCTGCGCGAGTCATTGGAAAGAAGCGCAGCGTTACAGATGCCAGAGAGAGGAATGCTGTCCTTGCCAAGCAATGTGCGAGTGTTGCTGCCACAGGGATGTTTTCAAGTACTACAGCTACTTTCCATGCACTGTCGTGGGTCGGAACAAACTTCCTGAAGATCTTCTGAACATACTGTCAAGACCGGTTATAACCAAGTCAACGGGAATCAGAAATCACTTCTCTATATCCGCTATTTCGTTATAACCGACTTCGGTTATATTGAAGTGCAAAAGAAAATGGGAAGTCGGGATTGCTTCGCTGTAGCCGCTATTTCGTTATAACAGAGTTCGTTATAAACCGGTTCCCGCAGTAGACTTCATCGACACAATTACTCCCTCCCAACGGTCCCTTTTCACCGAGGACACGAGTTCGAAGAAATTGCATCTGTCATCCACATTCTATCAACTTCCACGATTAACCCCAGACATTGTTTTAACTGTTGTCTTACTAAACAGCACTCAAGTGTTCTATTGTTCATTCTCACAACATCCATACTGAGAGTGACCCAGAAAAACAAAGTTCTGCCTTCTGTCCAACATGGCGCACACCTTCCTCTTCAGACTTTTTCCCCGCCAGTCCTCTAACCTCCGTTTTGCGATTTCCACCGTCTTGCCCGATCAGCATTTTGTGATTTCTACCGTCCTATCTAATCTGCATTTTGATTTCTGGTCTTGGCTAATCTTGTTGTAATTTCCAGTCTCGTCTAATCAGCATTCTGTGATTTGCACAGTCTCGTCTAATCAGCGTTCTGTGATTTACACCATCTTGTCTAATCTGCGTTCTGTGATTTACACTGATTTATCTGACTCTGCGCTCTGTGATTTCCAGCCTATCGAGTGCACGGGCGGGGGATCGACTAATTGGGTGGCTTACCCTGGAGAGGGTCTTGGAGAGGATGGGCCGCCCGGGCAGGGCAAATAGCTTCTCCACACCGCCGGTCTCCTTCCAGTGCATGAGCCGCTTGGTGGGGGCGCGAGGTCCAGCGTGGTGATGATGTCGCTCGTGTCCGACAGCTGCGATTTCATCTCTTCCCCGAAATGTTCTTCACCTCGTCCACGATCAGCTTGCGCTTGCGCTTGGTCTTGGCTTTCTCCACCCCTGCGCATGGGGACGGGGGCAACCGGTCAGAGCGCCCAGTTGTTACGCCCCAAAACAAGGGCTGGCGTGCGGGCTATGCTCTCTGCCACATCGAGAAAAAGAAAGCCTCGCGCATTATTCGTGCAATGTGCAAAGTGGTGCTTACGAAATTTTTGTTGCTGAAGGCACAAACTATGCTTTTAGCATTTGAGACGTGTTTGTCTCAATAAAATACCGGATGCACCTACACATATCTTACTTCGACGCATGAAGGTGCAAATCAATAACGTTCCACGAGGAGCCAATCGCGACGTCGACGTTCCACGAGGAGCATATCGCGACGTCAACCACTAATCGACACTGTGGTGGTTCGCTCCGCAAACCACCAGAACGTTGATTAGTGGTCGACGTCGCGATTCGGCTCGACGGAACCGCTCTACGGGATGCCAAATTCTTGCACCGATTAGAAAAGTGCTGCCACGCTATCGGATTTGCCACTAGACATCGGGTGGGGTATTTTTCTTGCTCTAATTAACCTTTCCACGAGTTAGCTTTCTTCGCGGCGAAAAAATCCCGGCAAGCATTCCCGTGACGAAGTCGCGCCTAGCCGAGTCGCCCGAGCTTCTTGTCTCGCGACCGACCCGTTTGTGTGGTTTGACATCGATAAAAAAAGATGTACGCATTAATTTCTGTTTTTCCTCCTCTACTTCTGCCGTCGGCTGTGGCATTCGAATATACACCAACAAACTTTCTATCTGTGCAAAAGAAAGAAAAAAAATGAAGCCAATAAGGAAAAGCATTTGGCAGCTCAACACCTTCCAAAAGTAGAAAGAAAGGGGTCTGGTGATCGCATCGAGGGGACCCCAAATATTCCGAAAGCTGGCCACGACTAATCTGCGGGTCGCCCCCAGATAATTTGCACACGAGTGGCCACACAACGCAACGACGTTCTATGCTCTCAATGGAAAAAAGTCATCCCACGGGCCAATAACACCTAGTTAGAAGCCGAGGCTTGTGCACGACGCCATAGTTGGTAGATCCCCGACCCGCACCGAGTGGCAAGCATGCCGAAACTCCACTAGAGTGGCCGCAAAGCGGCAGACGCATCCGTCTTCGCTTCGCCGCCTGCTAGAATCGTGCTCGGGTTGCGACACCGAAAGATCTGTTAGCGGCGACGCTGACGCAACCTAAACGGCGCTGCCCGGATCCACCGGAGGCAACGTTGGAGGGGAAGAAGGAAGACCTTGTCTCGCGGTGTTATTGCACGGTCAGACCATCAGGAGCAGCCTGGACATACCCTGGACCACGGTGGAGTCCAGCGGTGCCAGGGCGAAGCTCTCGTCCTCGTTGTTGATGAGGGTCGTCTGGTCGGCCGGTGCTGCCGCGACGTCGGCGGGGGCCTCGGGGGCCTGGGTGCCGGTGTCGGCGGGGCCGGGGGGGCCATGACTCCGTCAAAGGCCTCTGCAGACGCGCCTGGCGGGGCCTGGGCAGGACCCGGTACCCCGTCCGGGTCGGGGCCCTCGGGAACGCCCACCGAGCTGCCGGGGCTTGAGGGGCCTGAGGGGGCACCCATCGAGGGGGGGCCCATGTCTGCAGGGGGGGGGGGGGGAGCACAGTCAACCAACGCATACAAAACCAATGCTCTCCTTACACGCTTTGGTGAGGTTTCAGTCACCGGGACGTGCAAGGGCGAGCCAGAGCAGCTTTGCTCCGAATCGACGACGCGAGAATACAAGCGGAGAAGGCAGGGGGGGGCGACTCACCATACATGTCGTCGTCGTCGTCGCTCTCCTCCGCTGCGGGGGCCGGCCTGGGGGCGGGGCCCGGCAGCTGGTCCCCTCAGTGCCCGGGGGTCCTCCCGCGTCCCCCGGTCCGAGCCGCTGGCGTCCAGCGGCACGTGGCCCAGGGGGCGTCGTCAAACAGCCCCGCCGGCTCAAACAGGTTCCCATGGTCCCCTTCTGCGTACGGGATGGAAGACACCTTGGCTCTAGCGCACGCCACGGCTGTCAAGACGGCGCAGCGACGCGGCAAAAGCAGGAGTGCAGATGCGACTTGACTCCAGCCTGAAGACGTTGCTCATATAGAGAGTGCCAAAAGATAGGAAGCTAAAAGCCCATTAGCATCGGCCTCCAATTATACGACAAAAGTATAACCTTCAGGCCTAGGTTCACGGCGTAAAGTTGTGGCAGATCATAATCGTATTGAGCTTGGAGTTATAAAGATTTTAATATTGGTTCGATATACCGGATGTTTCTTACGAGCGAATTAGCATCGCACGAAGCATACCGCTAAAAATGTTACAAGCTTTTCTTATGTGCATCAAAGATACGAGCAGTTCTCCACAATTGGGCTTGGATGTGAACATTAACGGAAATCCAACCGTCAAAAGACATCAATGTGGGAGAACGGCCATAGCCATAGCCACCCCCCAAAAAGAGGAGCCGACCACGAAAGAGATTTAAGGCCCAGTTAGAAATCTGTCTTCAGTCATAAGCGGGATGCACCAGATTACGACGAGGCTTTTACGGAAGCGTGAAATTTTAAGAGTGCCCAGTGGTCGAGCCTGCACCATCGAGAAAACTGCCTTCTTCCAATGCAGTTGTTTTGCCAGCGCCTCCTATGCCACACTTCTGCAATGCCTAAATCCCCTAGGCCTTTCCTCTTGCTTGAGCACATTCTAAGGCATTCTGTTATTTGAGCAAAAGCCTAAGCTGCAAGCGAGTACTCCTTCCGTAAAGTCATCTCAAGGCCTTCGCAGCTTTTACTGCCGAGCCATTTCCTTGCGTTCCGGAAAACTTGCACGCCTCAGAGTGAAGAAAGCAGAAAACTAAAGCTAATAAACGACAAAATACTAACAGTGATAACGACTTAACCGTTTCCATTTCGCCTCCACGACACCTTAAGCAGCTGGTTGTTCGAGGCAAAAAAAGAAAGACACTTGGCAACACAGGAGCACATAGAGCGCTACAGACGCTGTAACCGTCGCCTCATCACCGCACGCAGGCACAAGAGCGTGGCGCTTGCGAGGGCATCTCACCGAGCAGGTTGTCCTCGCTGGGTCCGTCCCCGCGCTGCTGCCCTGCGCCCCGAAGGGGTCGTCCCTGCCGTGCGCCCCCGCGTCCAGGTCGTTCCCAGAGGGGGCCCCCAGCGCGGAGGGTTCCTCCCCGGCCTGGGAGCTCTGGGCGGCCGACCGCTGGTCTGAGCCCCTGGCCATCACCGAGGAGGAGCCCAGCAGCAGGCTGGCCTGGTCAAAGGCCTCGTCGATGTTGGTCGCCTCTCGGGCCATCTCGGGGTCGTCGAACCCCATGTCGCCTGCACGGGGGAGGAGAACAGAGATGTTGCTCTTCTTTGACCAGGTTGGATTACAGTGCCTTCGTATAGGCTGATCGCGCTGTAAAACAAAACAAAACTTGATCTAGCAACGCCTTTTGAAAAGCTAAGTACAATCATTATTTCCTTAAACCACCCGAGACTTGGTTAAGAACAAGAAGAATCCAAAGTCTGATTGAAGAAAATGGTAAATCTACACCAGCTTGCCCACACTAACTTAACGATCATTATGACTAACCTTTGGTGCTTTACCTCACCACTCCTCTAATCTCTGTTCCGTGATTTTCGTAATCTCGAGTGGACAGGCAGAATCGCAACATCCATCAGTTACTGGCTTATCGCCAGACTGGGTTGCCCGAGACACTTAACTGGAAAGTGCATAGACTGGACGATCGAGAAAACTGGGAAATCCCCGGGTTTGTAGAAACCCAGTTTGAGAAAACCACGTCCTAGACCTAGAGGGTCGAAATTAACTGCATGGGCACATAGGCTACCACAAAGAAACATCCTCAATCAACTTACCGAACTTTCACAAAGGAGGCCATTTTCACCAAACGTATGCTCAAATGAAGTTAAGCACTCACCTGGATGTTCCATGCAGATGTTCAGTAAAGTGGATTACGTCGTTAACTTACACAAACAGCCAACACGTGCGTAGGGTTGTCTACACCTCAAATTGAGACAAATTTTCCTCTGAAGCCGTACCTCTAGGAGTGCAGGTGCCATAGCAGCAACATACCTGCCTCAATTTTGTTTGCCTGTGTTTCCTTATGCCTCGAGACACACAATGAGCCCGCAGACCCCACGGCAGTTACTCCGCAACACCGACAAAAGGCAGTCATTAACAATAGAGCACTTTAAGTGCAGCTGGCCCGAGAATTTCCCACCATCGCTTTCCCGCATGCCATGAATGGAGACTCTCCCTCACCGAAGCCGTCGTCATTCAGCAAGCTGAGCGACCCGTAGTCCTCCTTGAGAGTGATGTCCTCCGCTCGGCTCTGGTTCAGCGTAACTGCAGCCTCCATGTCGATGTTGCTGCATGGCACGCCCGCAACTCAGCAAGGTGACAACTCAATATAAATTCGGCTTAAGTCAAAGAAGACGTGTAGACTTATCGATATCGCCCAACTGCTCAGTCTCCACCCAAATGTAATGCTAGTAGCTGGGATCCTTAAAAGGTCCCTGAAGACTGCTGGTAACTTTTTAATCAGATGACGGCAGGTTCCACGACCTCGACAGCTTGTCCTAACCGCTAGCGCTACATCTGGGCGGAGACCGAGCGTTCGGTAATGCATAATTTATTTTTACGGTGAGACAAACATGCTCTTTTTTTTTTCTTTTTCAAACGCCTGGCAGCATGTTACACGAGCCGACTGGAGGGCTATAAAGGCAGCGTGAAAGGAAGGAAGGGTGTGAAGATGTTCCTACTTGACTTGGCTGTCCGAGGAAGAAACTATGCTTTCGGCGTTTGAAACATGCCAGTCTCGATAAAATGACATGTAGCCAACCTAAGGTGCACCTACCGTAAAATACCGGGCAAGCGCCCACTCAAAATCTAAAGATAATAGCGAAAAGAATAAGGAATGGGCGCTTGTCCGGTCATCAATTTTACATATCAATGTACTGCGCATATTTTCTCAGATCTTACAACTTTGGGAATGGGTGCTTAGTGTGGAATGGGCGGATGCACGGTACTGTACGGTATGTGTACTATACTTCTCCCCCATAAAGAGGGAAATCGATAATGCCCCCCTAGGAGCCGGACTACTTTTACTACGGTTCTCGAGATGAGTATGATTCCAGTCTCACTTGAGGTCTGGCATGCCTGCCTCGAAGTCGTGGAAGACCTCAGGCAGGGTGATGGTGTTGAGGGCGGCCTGGCGGCTCTCCTCGGGAGGTCGACGGCCCCCGGACGAAACGCCATCTTGATCTTGATGAAGGCCTCATGGCAGTCTGCCAGCAGGTACTTGGCCTTGCGCGAGTAGATGCGCACTATGCCCAGCAGCAGGTGCCCCGAGGTACGCAGGGCCATCTTCACCTGCACCGTTCCACTGCCCGTCACCTCTGCCGTACGCCTAGCCGAGAGTGCACCAACGCGGCAGCAAATGCCCTCCTTGCTACGGTTTCTTGTGATTGGTGACGGATGCTCTCATTTTAAATCCCAACTACTCTAAAGCCCTGTCGGAATGTGCTCCGTAGCCTCCACTGTTCCCAGAGAACCTCATTCCACACCGTCTCCTCAAGAACAGACACAATCGAGATTTCCGAGCAGTCAATGTCGGCCATCGCAATACTGGGAAAGAAAAATAAGGTATGCAAGAGAACTGTACAGCATGCTCCACTTAGCTCGCAAATTATGGCTGGCATACTAGCGTTTGCGTGGAAATCCGGTAATATGGCTAGTGAAAGCAAAAGTATTTTTGCCCCTGGACAGCAGGTTCTTCCAGCTGTGCCTGCCCCAATTCGGCTCCTACGAGGCTTCCATCTAGAAGGCCCCACTGCAGCACTTTGGTGTCGAAACGGAGCTTAGAAACTTCGATAATCTGGGAAATATTCGGCGACTCAGCAAACACTTAAGTAGCTCTTTACTAGAGCCTCCCACCGACCTTGGGCTGTAGGATTCCCTCGACGCTGGTTTCGATGTTGGTCTCAAAGACGTGGGCTTTGGTCAGCTTCTTATCCCAGTGAGCAGCCAGCCAGATCCGGGCCAGAGGGCCCTTCTTGGCCAGCACGGCGGGCGTAAAACATGGCCGCCCCTCTTCAGTACACGCACCTTTCGGAGGGAAAAAGAAAACAACAGAGTCAATGGATCGGTCTCTAGAGTGTCGCAGTCCCTTTGTTGAAAATCTGTCAACACAGAATGTGTAATATGGCTGGCATCTAACCATTTCTGTTCCCCAACCAGGGAAGGAAGTTGATAAGCCGACTGCCAGTCCAACGCCGACGCAGCGTTCGTCTCTTTACCAGACAACAGTGCCAACCTAATGTCTTCCTAGCGTGCATACTGCGTCACTCCCGACGAGGGGAAACACCGCGTGTTCAGAAACGCGCAGCAACGCTCTGCTCCGTGAACCGAGCATGCTCCAGGCTTCCCAGAGAAAAAGCGCAAAAGAGAGCAACAGAAAAGCAGGGGAAAAAAAGCAGACGCCATGTTAGACGTGCTTACTTTGCCGCAATGGACCGAGGTAGCGAGTGTTTGGTTTTTCTTTGCCGCGAGCTAGCACCACGGCTCTGCTCAGAGCGGCTCTGTTTCAATTGTTTTGTTTTCCGCATGCTCCGTCTACTGCGTCTCACACTCCACAAGGCTCTGAGAAAGTCCCACACTGACACATACCATTCTGTATTATCCCTGCCTTTGCCACGCTAGTACAAGGGGACAACTCTTTCCTGTATGGTTTGCGTCACAGTCGCCACACTGGGGCCCGGAAGCTTGGACCCACATTAGATTACGATGATGCATCGTCGCACCAAAAGCGTGTCTCGTTAATGTCGGCGTCTTAGGATCTGTCCCCGCAAACAAAGTGCTCAACTTTCTTATCTGCACCAATCCCCAAAAACGAGATCATCTTTCATTCCTTTTTCGTCTCAAAATTACTTCTTCAATACCGCCACCAAAATTCACCGGGGCAGTGCAAAGCTGCGCGCTCAATTGCCTGGCTCTTTCAAAAGCACATTTTTGCTTCGAAAGAAAAGGGAAAAGGCATATTTTTAGGTTCTGTTGTTAGAGATCAATAAAGAATGATTAGTGCTTCCATAAAGTCATCAATTGCAGGCGCAAGATAACGTCAGTGTATGAGTGACTGTTTTTATGTAACCACCTCTCGCCGCAAATTTGGATCGGCTCACTCGCGGTGGGGTGGCCAAAAACAAACTTTGATGTCCAATGTCCCCAAGATGGCAGAGCACTGCCCAAAAAAAGGTTTGGGTGCTCTGTAACCCTCTCCAGAGACTCCAGAAAATGCCTCCCAGATGCGTCGGTAATCGACTGGCACCACGCTCCACCAATTGTTTGCGGGGTCGAGTTGGATGCGTGGAGGAGTACCTGCCACCTGCTGACTAGATTGTTGGGTGGAACAGCTATCAGCTGGTGGTAGAAGAGAATAAAGTCTTATTGCTCTTACGTCGTACTGGGGCCTACGGTAGTGTCTGGTTCTTCCTCATCCAACCATGACACAGGAAGAAGAAGAAGAAAATAAATGGTGCTATGGAGAATTTGGCAGCCTTAAAATGGTTCTTCAACGTGCGTGAAGACCTCGTACTTAGCCCATCACCACAACTGGCACAGTTTTCCAAATTGCTAGCTAGCATTCGAGTAGGTTAGGAGATTGAAAGCACCAATTACACGAGGTACAAGTCAGATGCATATGAGCACATACACAACAATGCCGAACATTTAGCCCCCTCCACGAAAGCACCACATTACCCTGGCCTCAGTTCCACCAACTCCATGCCCCTGGAAGTAAATGCCCCTAACAGAAAGCTACCGACACACAGCCAAAACAGTGACCCATGATGCAGATGAGTTTTACGATGACATTCTTAAGCTTCCTTCAAAAAGGAAAGTGCTTTAATGAGGTTGATACCTGGGCTAGTTGGTAAGCACTGTAGTACATACCGAGGTAAAATAGCGCACACAAAGAGGGGAAGAACATTCTTCCTATTTTTGTGTTTGCGCTTATTTCACCTCTCTCTATGTAAAGAAAGTGCACAGATTTAAAGGGGCCCTGCAATCATATATAGGCGTCTACCTTTTTTGCGGTTTCCACGTCTCTGGGGTTCGGGCAAGCCAGCGGGCACGGAGAGAGTAACTAAATATCAGTGCGTCATATTTTAACCGGACGACGCGGAAACCTCCTCCACCGACGAGGGCGACCCGCGGTACCGAAAGCGCGCAAAACGTGACGTTTTTGGTCCTGGGCTTACTACTGGTCAGAGCCGCTAAAAGCTTTTTTCTTTTTAGTCGAGATACAAAATATAAGTGTCGCGAACCGTTTCAATTATGTATGAAAGTAGTTTTTGTCCAGTATTTTAGATCAGAAAAGAAACAAAATGCAGTTTATAAAGTACGGAAACAAGAAATGACCCGTCGACATACCTGCCACCAAGCGGCGGAACAAGCGGCGCATATTACGAAAGGGCTAGTGGGGAGGAGGCGCCGGCGAACGGCGAGCGTAAAAAGGTCCCGAAGCGTAGAAGCGCCATTTGGCGGTATGGCAGCGCGAAGTGGCTCCCGTTCCGTACTGATCTTTACCCCGTGTTTGCTGTCGTTTGTGGCCAATGAAGTGTTATGCCGAAATAGTCTTTAATCGCGCAGCAAGTGCAATGCGAGCCGCCCTGGCCGCCCGCTTCATACAGCCTATCCAACACACGGTTTAGTGGCGCCTCTCGAGCCGTCGACACGGAGTGCGGCAGCCATGAGCGCTCGATGAGCTCACCATCCCTCCTCTAGTTCACGGCCACTCAGGCCAGGACCTACGACGTCATGAAGGAGGTTATTTTTTGCTTGTTTTGTAATTCTAATTTGCCTATAACTTTTAAAATAAAGCGAATTTTGCGAAAAGAAAAGTTTCATTAAGTCACCACGTTCAGTGCGCTTATGTTCGGTGCAAATTAAAAACCAGTCAAAAAGTTGTTGCAGGGCCCCTTTAAGGCCGGTTCGCACATTTGCGCTTAACTGTGACCAAGTAAATTGTGATCCTCAGAGTGTTTACAAGACAACACTGGCACCATTTATGGAGTAGCTCTGGAATGCTTCTACTTTGTGCAAATTTTCTCTTTTTTTTTTTTTACACGGATTGTTTATTTGTTGTTGGCTTGAGATACTTTTTGAGAAGGTTAAAAGCGACTCATAGGTAGGTATAGGCATTTGTTTAATCTATCCATTTGTTTTTCTTGTTGCATTTGAAGTGTAGCCACGAGTATCTATTATGTTGTATACAGTGTTGGATAAAGTACATCTAAAAGGTACTTCAAGTGAAGTACAAAGTAAATGAGATGTGATGTACTTTAAGTAAAGTATTAAGTACACTGGGTGAAACGTACTTGAAGTAACATACTATAAATACAATGTACTTTCAAAGTAAAGTACAAGTATTTTACACAATCTTTCATGATGCCCTTTCATTCCCCTATACAGTGATTTTTTCACTGGTATGCATTTCCCAGGGGTAATCAGAGGTGCAGGACCTATTTTCAAAAACAGCGGCAAATATTTGATAAAGTCAAGTGGCCACACAGAGTAGTTATTTTCAGAATGAAGCCAAATTCAGAGGTCCCTCTTCTGAATTTGGTGCCCTTTGCACTCGATTGTTGAACCCAAGGGGGTTCAATGTATTAGGGGAGAGCATGATGTCAGCCCCGTAGCTTCCGCAAGCAATCCTCTCATAAAAATTGCCTCTCCTTAATAAAAAAAAAAACAGTGAGTGTGCAAGCGGAGCTGGTGATAATTAATCATAATGTGACACCCGAGATTGAGGTGCGAAAAAATTAAGGAACTTTCAAATAGAAGAAAAGACAAAGAGAATGTCTCAAAACATTGTGACATTTTCCCGTTGCCTTTTGCTTCGACTTCTGAAAATTTTATTTTTCCGCACCACAGTCTCAGGTGCTATATTATGATTATTCTTGCCCTCCTAATATTTTAAACCTACTATCTTGCGCTGACCGACCAGAAGTAGCGAGAGTTAAAAAAGCTACGGGAAAGCCGCCCCCAGAACAAACGGAGCGATGCGTCATCTGCTCACGTTTCTGGTGAGAAGAGAATATCTCCAGGATTTCTTCAGAGTTGACAAAGCATCATTTCGTGATACAAATTTAACAAAACCAAATTTGGGGAATGTACTTTGAAGTCTGGGAATTGTACTTTCCTCGGAAAAGTACCATAAAAAAATACTTTAAGTAAAGTACAAGTACATACCAGAGAATGTACTTCAAGTAAAGTAAAAGTTAAATAAAGCAAATTGAAGTAGTACTTTAAGTACAATGTACTTAAAGTACCTCCCAACACTGGTTGTATATGTATTATTCCTTGTTTAATTATTTTCTCTGTAAAATTCTCAGTTTCAGTTGATGTTACGCACTCTTGTGCACTGCTCTGTTTATACCTTAAACTTTTGTATTTTATTAACCCCCCCCCTTCCACCTTACCAAATGCTATAAATGAGCCTGTAAGGTATTATGAACAAATAAATAATTTGATCTCACAAGTACCTCAAAACCTCCAGTGTAGTCATTCGTAAAGTCACTCGATCCTGGGAACGTAGTCCCATTGCCTTCCCTGCTTGCTAAAAGGACACAAATGGATAAAAACATACAGACGACCAAAGCTCTGCAAGGTGACTGGCTGATTGGTCAAAGTTGCCATGGCAATCGCCATTTTGGTCCTTTCAACCCATCGAGCTTCGAAAGGTTCGTTCTAAACCGCTTGTGCCAAGATCGCTATGGACCTTCGTTGTACTGAAAGCGTCCTCACCAAAGTAAATCTTTGGTACTGTGTATCCAATCAACTTATCAATCATGCTTATCACTACAGATCTCTTACAATGATATTACTTTTCTTCCATATTTCAATGCAGAAAAATTATTTTTCAAAGCCTCCCAAGCGTTGATGTTGCATGTGGCAGCAGTATGAATATGTATGCTTCTTTTGCCGGTGTAAATATC